>JAKJXP020000015.1:313348-597749 GCA_022225965.2 Diatrype stigma | reverse complement strand
CTATCCCGGTCTTCGATCCCGCAACCGCGGCCCCACTCCCAGCACCAGCTGCAACTGCAACAGCGGCAACAGCGAGCGCAACAGCAACAACACGCGATCCAGACCCCTGATATGTACCTCAGCCTTCAGAACCCAATGGTGAGTACTAAAGTCCTATCCTCGCGTAGACCATAACAAGAGCCTGTTTCAGGGGGCTCAAATCGTATAGGCCCTTATCCGTCGGACCTAATCATTTGTAGGATCAACTCAGGTCAGGATTTCATGCCAGACCCCAGTCTCGACATGGAAGCGGTAAGCGCTGTTGCAAGCACTACCCAGCTCATATCCTACTGCATATCAGCAGGCACGGTGCTTTGCCAGATCGTGAAAGACATAAAAGAAGGCCCTTCGGCTTTCCGGGACCAGGAGAAGAATGTCAACCATCTCTTGAACATACTACATCAGATATCTCAGCATCACCCGCCCTCCCCGGGAGTAACAGGTGAAGTAATCTCCATCATCATCGAGGTAGCGGAGTTGGCACGCAAAATCCAGACCCTATTGAAAAATCCAGGAACCTGGTACACAAGAGCCATCTATTCGTCGGCACGCAACACGACCCTAGAGGAATCTTTTAACGCCCTCGTTGCGAAGACGCAGCTTCTCCATTTGCACATCTCGCATGGTAGCTACCGCATGCTGTTTGCTATCGACCACAAACTCGAAGACATCAGAACCGACCAGATGAGTCCCTTCTTAAGAGATCTGATAGTATGTGGTCTCGCAACACTCTCCTCACCTACCATATTGACTACTAGCAACATGCAACGACGAGGATATATGGTTGATGGCTAACCCCCACTCAAGCCTCACAGCATACATGTGAAGCGGAACAGGGCATACGATGAATCCATTATGGAAATAGCTACTTCCGAAAAGCTCATAACCCCCGACCGCGCTCTCAAAGTGAAATCCTACCTCAACATCACATTGAAGAAAGCCAAGCTACTGGCAGGGCCCCTGAGGAAGCAAAAAGAAGTCAATGAAGACATCCAACCGGCACAACGACTACTAGACGACTCGCTCGGATCCCCTTACTCCACACAGCTATCAGGACGTCAACAGTGGGGGCTCAGAGGCCTACCCTCCAATGTAGCCAGAGGCAGCTTTTCCAATGCTGTGGCTCTTAGACTTGCCGATACCGAGACACGTGCAACAGAGCATGTGAGGCGGTCGGTTGAATCTCTGGGGCGACAGATCTACCTACAGAATGCGATTGAGGGGGTAGAAGGTGACGAAGGGAAGCGCCGGGTCTATGAACGCTGACAAGTAGTATGGCGTGGCATGCTTCGTGGGTGACCATCAACGACGTAACAGGCAGGGGAAGGGAGTGGGCTTCATGAAAGGAAGTGGGACAAGAGGGTTTTCATTCTACATAGTTGCAGGCTTTGCATTTTACACTCTTTCGAACCCCAAACCGTCCCGGCGTTCGTTGACTCCCCCCTCAGGTTTCAATTGGCGTGGGATGGCGAGGGGTCAACAGACTAGTTATACCAATCTCGCATTGCGCGTTGACGTCAATCCAATGCCATTCTCTCACTTCGTACTAGATCTATATGTGACTATACCAGTTATGATAATGTAATCAGGTATGTATGTCTAGAGTATGTAGCTTAAGATATCAGGTCTAATCACATCTGGATATGATGAAGTCTTGAGGGGCGTGCGAATTAAAAGGCTACAAGATAGTACCCATGTTTACTCGTACATAAAAGTGTGACAACACTTTATGATGCGTGGCAATCGGGCATCACGGTTTTGGGGGAGAACTGAGCTTTGTCGCCTGGAGTGATAGGACAGCCGCGAAGTAATTAGGGGGGGGGGGGGGGGGGTAAGGTGGGAACTAGAATAACTCTCCAGCCTATGGAATTTATATTGGAGGAAACGGTCCCTTATATATCCCCCAAGTAAGTTATCCCCTGACAGAGAGCAGTCAGGATAGCTCGGTATCGGGAAGTCGGCATGCGCCCTTGTTCAAGCGTGAGAAAGGAGTCTCGATATTCTAGAAGTGGTTACAAGACTATGATTCATGCTGTCGGGGGACCAGGGGTGAAAAGAATCAACCATTGTGTAGGACTATCATATCAGACGGACCATACAAGAAGAGAACAAGGCTGGCAATGTTCTGTCAGTACAGGCCAAGTTGATTTGATCTGCCCTGGATCGTACATGTCCTTTGAGACCAACCATGCCAGACAGAGTATCGATAGTTCAATAGGCCCCCTACCAAGTATGATAGCGAGAACTAAGAAACGCTGCAGACTTGCAGTAATTAGTGTTGTTTTCGCCTAGGAAGCGGACGTGTTGGTCCCTGGACGTCGACGTTATGCAGATCCTATATGATAGATCCGCACTTCTCTCCTAATCGTGAACCCAAGACATCAAGATTTGTAGAGCATTTAACATCAAGGTAATACTATATCATCAACAGGCGTTACAATCTAGATCTTCTTTAGCATTCCAGTTGCAATCATGGGGATGTTCTATCTCAACGATGACCAATACCTACCGGGGACGAAGATGCATGTCTGGATATAGACCTTCATATTGAGAGGGAACCAGCCCCCTAAACCTGTAGGCTCGTAAAGTGCAAATTAACCGGCCAATACTGGTTAGCCTGTATCTTCAAACAACCATGTCGTGCTGAGCCGCCACATAGTTAGGTTCTGCACTCGAGTGACCGAGGAAGCCTAGTACCTGAGGTGGCTGTTACATTATCGATGCGAGCTCTGAGTGAAGCAGCCCCTGATCTCCGCTTAAAAATAGGCAAACTCATGAATGGCTTGATATCGAACATGGCCTAGAATTCCAAGCGAGAAAACATGCCCGTATATACGTGCTATTCTCAGCACTTTTACCCTTGCTGAAGTGCAGCTATGGGTATTGGATGGTGGAAATGAGAGCCGGAGCCTCAATTCCCGTTTTGGCTCTTGGTGGTGGTGGCACATATCAAGGAGGTCGTACAAGGCATACCCAGGCGCAGAAAGCGCCCTGGGGACAGCACCATCGAGTGCCGTTGTCTACATAGTAAATCCATGACATCTGGCAGCTATGCGTGGCGAACAAGCATTACTCAGTCAATAAGCATGAAAATGACACATCTGTCAGCCTTGCCGAAACGGATGGAGTAGGGGATTGCGTTTCTACTGGTACCTGTCTGACCATCCAATTGCGCGACATGTATCAGCCGCGTATGATTCATGAAGTCGGGCTTTGGTTCCTGGCGGATCACGACGGGCACCATTGCTTTTTTCCTGCATGAACCACACGTTGTTCGCGCACATGCACATGGATGCCATCTAATCGATCCTGGCTCTCTCTTCATGTGAGGATCGTATTTGTGGTCGTAGGATTTGAAGGTGCCCGAGGAAAGCCTCGTCAGTCTTGCGCCGATGTCATCATCTTGACGCGAGGCGTAGCGCCTCGGCGTAAGGAGGCAAGCGGGGTTTGATTTGACGTTACTTTGGGCTTGCTGGAAGAGGAGTTTGATCACTTATGGGGCCGATAAGCTACTTGGCCAAGGAGTTGAGGAATCGTGAAAGTCCAGACTGAGCGTGCTCTTGAATTGGTCCATTGGAATCTTCTGTTGCCATTGGCGTAGGGAGACAAGGACCTCGGGAATATTGCCCTTATAGAGTACATATGAGTCTGATATTGTATTGGCCTTTACAATTTACCTCCAGCTTTGAGTTCATCACCGGCATCTTCGAACCAATCGATATACATCTTCCAGCAAATACTATGTACTATAGTAGGTAGAACCGGACAATCAACTAGCGAGCCAACATGTTAGTCTAGATGCTGCTTGTGATTCATTTTTCCAAGTTCGTGCCCATATCTCCGAGTACAAGGTCGAGTCTTATCAATCTTGTTATCAATCTTGTCTACTATAGTCTAACTAGTATATTTTTGGGTTGCTGAACAAGGTCCCTCGCATCAATGTTGATCTAAAGAGGAAATACTGGCTGCATTTCACTACTGTACGTATCTTGCCGAGCGCTCCAATTATAGCAACATCCGTCCAGGGAATCCTCGTCAACCCCACAGCTACCCGCCGGCATACAGTAACCAACTTGCAATCGGATCGATCTTTGGCTGGAGTCCCCTCTCGTTCAGCTCGCCGCTAGGCTCGAGCGCGATACTGCGAGCCCGACCTGCCCGAGTCCCGGACGACGTGGGACTTGGGTAAGTCATCGCCGCCTTGGGGCCCCGGGAAGAAGCGCGCTCAGCCACGTTCGTTCTTCGAAATCCGGCAAGTGCACTGAAGTATTGAAGGGGAAGCCACTCTGTGTGGGAATGCACCGGGTGAATGAGCGCCGACACCAAGAGCTGCCCCCCGGCCATTATTTTCCTCTGTCTGCTGGTTCAAACAGGTATCATGGGGCGAGGAAGTGCACATATTAACGAGAGCGAGACCGAGTCTCGTACCATGTATACCTTGACATGTAAGCATCATTATTGCTCAGAGGCAAGGCTGATTAGCCGCGACTGTAACGGCATCGTGGCTGGACTCATTCGGCCGGCCTTCTGCGACCAGCTGGCGTCTATTCGCCTGCTTCTTCTTTAGAGGCCAGTTTAGGTGCAACCCGAAGCTCTGACATGGCTTTGGTCGGAACTGTCCTGCTTCTCATTGCACGATAAGCGATTTTGCATCGAGAAATCCCCAAGCTAAAACGTCCATTTTCTTTCTTACTGGCTGCGTTCAGGAGTGGCTGAGTGTTGGGCTCGGGGAACTGGAGGACGAATCGCAGAGCGGACAACGGACAACGGAGAACAGAACGAAACGTCGGTCGCGATTCGGAAGGTAAGGCTTCAGCCTCTTTCCCCACGTCATTACTGTAATGGATACGCGTACCTGCCAGCCAGGTACGTTCTACGGGATCTCGGTCGGAAGACGAGCGGTCCAGACCCGGATAGTTGCTTCCTCCACTCCTGCTATCCGAAAAGGACATCTTACGTAGGTTAGGTAAGTAGCTCGGTAGAGTCGGCAACCATTTGGCATTTCCATAGTAGTGGGTGCACTCTGCACTGCGCGTCTATCCGAGCAAGGTCCCGATCTCTCATACATGCGTGTAAGTCGAATGAATGAACAATAGGCGCCGAAACACGCTTTGCAACTTTGGGGTGGCATCGCCATATGCAGGCGTCGACGCAAGTACGCAAGGTGGCTTCCTTTTCCACATACCTCAGACATGGCTTACGCACTCATCCGGCTCATCTGAGGGGGGACGTCGGCCGTGCCGGTCGGACATTGTCGCAACCAGTCCCACCCTACTGTCACTTGTCGCTACCCACCACCGTCACGGCTATGGCTCTCTATCAACTTTTGGTAACTAAACGGTGTTCGCGTATAGAGAGAAATGGTTCGAGGAAATCTAGGCTATGCACGATACGCATCGTATAGCGTGATATCACTGGGTTTGCGCTGTGGTCGATTATTTCGGGATGAGTGGTCGATCTTAGAAAAGAAACATTCTCGTGTCAGGAATTTCTCCATTCGGGTTGTGATCTATTTACTTCGTATCTCTGGCGTTATAACGTGGTCACAAACACCCGTAAGACATAGTACCAGGTATGCTGAGGATCGAAAATAACTGGTAAGTGGTGGAGGTTGTGGTGGCTGAGGGGTAAATCTACGAAAATGGGTTGCCTATAATAGTTCCAGTTACCTACTCAGTAACACATTCATATTGCCTCATGGTACTGTGTACGAAATAGATGTACGAAGACAGACAAAACGCCAAGTCAAGCAAGGGTCAAAAGCAAGAGCAAGTACTAGGTAAAGTATGTAGGCAATACGGCTAGCGATTCTATTCTCATCTACCCACGTGCTTTGCCGAAGAAGTACCACAGACCACTGAAATCCCTACAGGCTACAGAGCATTCCGATTGCTCCACGCCTACGCAGCATCCCGTATGCGCGGAACGAGCAGTAGGGCCAGTTCGCTGTGGATGCGATATATGATTGCAAGCTCAGACATGTTATGTAGGCTGGCTGGCTTAAAGGTCCTGTTGCTATCAACGATCCTGACAGCCTGGCACGACGCATAGCGTAGATGGGTAGATCATTCTACATATTGGGAGTTGACTCCCCAAGTTGAATTGCTACCTACCAGGCTACATAGCAGTTAGTGCTAGGCATCGATAGTTCGGAGCATCATTGTGGGAATGTAAGTGGGAATGGAATGTCGGTTGCTTATTACATACATAGTACCAAGACCCATTACCTACCAAGCCTACCAAGTCTGCAGGTATAACAGAAACCTAACAGAAATCCACTTCCGATTTAAGAAGGGGACCAGGACAGTAACCAGGGCCTCGAGACAGGCCCTGCACCCCTGCACCTATCCTAGCAGCACATCGATATTGTATCTCAGAGGTTATAACTCCCTCAGCTCGACTCTCCCGCCCTCCGATGCGTGCTGTGCTGTGCTGTGCTGGACTGTGTTACGCCGTATCGCGGAGAGCACTACCAGAGGTCCTGAATCCTATGAAATAACTAGTAGCTGCTGGTAGCTACTGGACTAGGCTCCTAGTATCCGTCTTGACTGGCTTGGCTGCTGCTGGATTGCCGGAGCGAGCGCGAATGGAGATGTAAGCCGTTATTATTACTGAGCCTTGGGGGCTAGTGCCTGCACTGCCATACGGAGTCGGCTGTTGCTGATTATGCAAATGCCGGTCTGCCCCGTTTTAAACATTCCAAAGACCTCCAGCGAGGCCACGCGAGGGAGGGCAGTGAGGTACTACGTAAGTCCCTGGACCCTTTGCCAGTCCCTGAAGCAGTTGAAGTCATTACCAACAACCAATCCCTACCTAAACTACCCCATACATACTACATACTTACATACCCAGGTACCTACATAGTGCGCTCGCTGCTTATCGGCTCGCTGGCCAACTGACAGAGCATGTAAGTAGAATAGGCGATAGAAGAGAAGAGAACGCTCGCTTCGGCGCTGCTCGGGGCTGCGCTGATGATATCGTGAGAGATCGGCAGGCAAGCCTTCAGCCACCTGGCGGATTGAGCAGGTGTGTACTTATTAGTGCCAACGTGTATGTATTGCCCATTACTATGTAGGTATGTATGCGGCAGTCCAATCCACTTCCCGCTGGTACCTATCTACATGTATGTGTGAATTTGATTGCTTCCAGGTTGGTTGCTTGGCTGGCGTTATCTGGCTAGTCAAGCAGGCGAGCTACAAATCTTGGAAGTTATCAACGGCCTACTATGGTAAGGAGCTAGGCTGGTTAGGGGTCCACGAGCCGATCCCATGGTGGGCTGGGTGGGCTGGGTGAGCTTTGGCCGGTGCTTAGCGCCTGTACGCTAATCAATGGTGTCAACGGTCCCGGGTCTTCCATTCAGGACCAGGACCAGGTCACAGGTCTTCCGGGCCTGGTCTTCAGCTCACGCCTCACGGAGGACAGACCTCTTGGAAGCTTCCAAGTTGCGGACAATTCACAATTCCCAACCTGAAATATCCTCGCATTCCTCATGCAGAAACCCGCGTCTGTCAGCTGGCTAGCGACGACCAATCTGTCAAAAGACAGCCCTGGAGGCCCGCATTTGCCATTAACCCTCGGTGACGGTGAGTTACATACACAGTGGTAGTATGTATACACAGGCAGACAGGGAGCGGCGTTGACACTAATAACATCCAGTCTTGGTAGGTCCCTAGGGACGATGCACATACTATCAGCGACAGACCCAACTTGGCGCAGTAGGCAGGTACATATATGTATGTATAGGTAGTTACTTGGAGGGGTCATCCTATCATCCCACCAGCTTACCTACTACGTTACCTTGTTACTTTACCTCCTACCTACTATGTATCTAAAGCCAGCCGACAAGAGCGCCACTGCCACTACTGCCACCACCCATCATCCCTTTCTACATAGTGAATCCCGAGGTCTTTTAGATGTCGGAGGGAAATGGACAATTACCATCGGGCTCGCTCTTTGTGCCGCCTCAGTATCCCCCCGCCCAAGGTCCGACCGTCCGACTTCGAAGCGATTTGCGATTTGCTCGCCTATGCTGTGCTTAGTCGTGATGATTTGAGCTAGCGGTTGGCTGTTAAGAACTAAGTCACCAGCTATAAACTAACTATAATCCCACTCAGCCACGGTTGACTCCCATTGATTACCGGTGGTAAAGTGCCAGCCAGAATACGGCAGAAACTAGAATAGGGTAAGACATCAGTGAACGTCGGCATTCTATTAGGAATTGAACGAGGGAGGGAAGAGGACGACGAGGAAGGATGACGATGACGACAACGACCAACACAGACTGACCGTTGGCAGTTGGCGTTGAACTACCACAACCTCCACGGAAGAAATATCGTGAACTAGTCCGTCCCAACTGCACTTTTCCGTTCCTCAGTCCGCCATTAACTAGCCCAGCTAGTAACTAGTACCTTACGGCCCCTCATGGGCTCGTGGCTTGTGGCGGCGCATGCCATCATTCCCCGTCCTTCACTATCCTTCCCGACCTGTTGGTGCTAGTAAGTGAGTAGTAACAGTAGGCTGTAGCTAACTGCTATAACCAAGTATTGTCTGTGTTGGTCCAATATTAGGTGAGAGACATGCCAGCCTGCCGCTAATGATTCCCATCTCCCCCCCAATTCCTCGGCAGGAAAAGGTACGTATTTCGACAGGGACCAGGGCCTGTCGTGACAAACCTGCAATCCAAGGTCGATCTTCTGGCTGCAGCCCATCGTATGAGCCAATGGACAATGACATCGATCGGACAGGGACCCCTGGGCCTCCCTCCACCCCCCAAGCTTACTATATGTCTGCTTGTATATGCCTTTCTGACCAGCCCGCCACCCTTCACCCTTCATCAGAGCTGCATTCGCACATTTCTCCAAGCTGCTGCCTCGCCCTTCTGCCTATCTGCCTGCTTGTGTTCCCTTGACTACTCCCTACGGTTATTCTACAGTTCACGGGATTGGAGACGCGGCGTATTAGAGTATCGTATCGTCTGCCACGACTATTATCTAGAATCCCTTTGTGTTACATTCTTGCTGGGCTGAACCGAGTCTCATGCGACGATAAATGCCTGTATCCCCCTTGGTGCTGTCGCAGTCACCTTGTCTGCCTCTGCTTTGCCTTGCATCTTGGATCGACTTTTATCATGCCATCTAGATCGGCTTCACGGATTCGGAGGCTAATCCCGCATCGGCGGACGCTGAGTGGTATCGACTCTAGAGCCCAGTATGACAGTGATGAGGGCCTTGAATGTGAGGAAAGGGACAGGCGCAAGGACTCCTGGTATATAAGACGCCAAAAGCAACCATCGAGAACTGCCAGAGCTACTAGTGTACAAGTCGCCCATAATGGCTTTTTCCCTCCGCGCAACTCGGACAGCTCGTTGTGCAGTTGCGGGCACAATGAGGACTTTGCCTCCCCGTCCAACACTCTAAGAAGGCCATGCCTTTGTATGTCCTCGTCAAAGAACGGCCGGCGGAGTGATGAGTCCTTACAGATACCCAGCAACGCAATTTACGAGGATGAGGATCCCTCACTCGAACGTCCATCGAACAGCCGTCATACTGATTCACCTGGTCTCGTCAGAAGTAGCGAAGAATCAATAGCATCAACTTCGTCATTAAGTAGTAGAGAAGCCCCGCCTTTCAGAACCAAGGGTATACCCAGAAGGTCCTCTGAGACGATTTACCCCCAACTCCCGCCCGAGGAATTTTCGGACGACATCCAGAAACTCATTCGAGAAGCCGATGAGGCATTCCAAGCCGTTGGAAATACTCTAGCCGAAGTCAGATTGGAACGATATTCCTTATCAGACGAGGACACACTACCACAAGCATTCACACTCGAGGAACCACCACAAATGTCCGGTTCCATTCTCGAGAGGCCAGGCCCTCTTACGCCTGATATGTCTCCCATTCTACAACAATTTCCTGTGAGATTAACACCTCAGTCTCAAACACGCTTCAATACATCACCCGCACTTCCCCCACCAACGCGGAATACTTCTGTCACCAAGAGGAAGAAGTCGAAGAAGCACCTGAAATCACCTAAGATAAAATCACCCCCTAAGGCAGTGAAGGCACGAAAGCCCACCCCGAACAGGGCTGCTGCTGCTAGACACGCGCCAAGATGGACCCTCACGGAAAACGTCACGGAACTGTTTACAGGGAGGCTCTTCAACAAATTGGAGGTGGACGAAATGTTGACGGAAGCGCAATTGGAGGAATACAAGAGACGCAGAATGTCCACCCTCAAGACGCAGCAGGAGCAGGAGGCGAGCGAGATCCTGAAGCCGTCGGCGGCGGATGCGAAGCCATCATCAGAAGCAGCGCCATCATCTGAAGCGAAGCCATCGGAAACGAAGTCATCGGATACCGAGTCGCTCGACACCCCGATCGAGCCATTCCATCTCGAAGATCTCCCTTCGCGGATCGGCTCGGCCGGCGTGAAGCTTACAGCGGAAACGCCGGTGGAGGAAAAGAAGGAGGTGATTGTGGGCCCGACGTTCTTTTACGACGACGACCCAGAAACGCAGGACTTTTCGGTCGACAGAGACGAGCTGTTCCTGGATGAGCCATCTTCTAATGCCTCGAACTCGACCTCGGGGAGCAGTGCAAAGGCGGCCAGCACCCGGGGGAGCGCCTACTCTTCGCCGCCCGCCAAGAAGAGCCTGAAGGGCCTCATGGCCGGGCGCAAGCAGCCGCCGGGGCTCCCGAGTATCCCGGAGGCGAACTCGGCGCCGCGCACGCCGTCGGTGATGGACGAGCTGTTCCTGGACATGCAGCAGAAGAAGCAGCAGCTGCAGCTGCAGGACGTCGTGGCCGACTCGGACTACGTGTACCTGCGGGCGTCGCCGTGCACGCTGACGGCCCCCGGGTTCCGGCACGGGCCGATCCGCGTCGCGAAGGCGGACCTGATCCCGGAGCCGACGCTGGGCGGCGCCGACGACGGGCTCGACTGGACGGCCTTCCAGATGGCGATCCTGGGCGGCGCGGGCGACTGGAACTCCGAGAGCGACGACACGATCCACCGCCGCACGGTCGAGGAGCTGGATGACCTTGTCGACTGGTGGGAGTCGTGGCACTTCGAGGGCAGCGGCAGCAGCCACGGAGGCCACGGTCTAGGAAGCCTCGTCACCAGCGAGGAGGCCGAGCTGCTGCTGCTGCAGACCCCGCCGAGCCCCACGAGCACCCTCTCCGGCAGCGGCGGCGAGTACTACTCGTCGGACATCTCCAGCTACTACAGCGACATCAAGCAGGACAACCCCTACAGCGCGCACCACCGGTGGCAGACGCTGCGGCGGCAGGCCGCCGTGCAGGGGCTGGGCCTGCCTGGGCCCAAGACCTCGTCCTTCGACGACGGCAGCAACCGGGCGAGCAGCAACAACTTCAACCGCGACTACCATGGGCGCCACTCGTCCAAGATCTACGTCCCCACCACCGCTGCTCTGAATCCTACTACTACTACTAGTGCTGCTATGAACCCTACCACTTCAGCCATCCCTAGATCGGCTTTCTCGACCGCCGGCGCCGGCGGCATGAAGCCGAAGCCGCGACCGCTGCCGCTGGAGCTAGCGGGGAAGCCCGTGGACGGCGACAAGCTGCCGCCGAGGTTCGCCACGGACCGCCGCAGCCTGGCCAGCCTGCCCCAGAGCCCCATGCTGGACCTGCGCGTCATCAGCGACCCCGAGGGCGACGACGTCGACGTCGAGGTCGTCCCCATGGGCTACAACCTCGGCCACGACCTCGGCGACTTCCTCAAGTGGGAGGCCGAGCACGTGTACGCCTACTCAGACGTCATGATGTGATTTGGATGCGCAACGCGCATGCGTAATATCTATCCACACTACTCCAGATTCTACTATGTACCTTGATGCAGGAAGCGGGGAAGAGGTTGATGATGTGTGGGGTGGGACATGGATGGGGTTTGGGGTGTATTGTGCATGCTGGTATGTACAATGTTGTCGCGGCTGCGGCGTTCGAAATGATGTCAAGGAATGCAATGCGGCGGCACAGCACCTCGTGGCTCTCGACTTATTATTACGAGATCCCTGCCCACGGTCCCGGCGTCCGCTGATCTGAAGACGGAGGAGCCAGGGCCCGGACCACCTTTTTACGCGAAGAAAGCGGGACAAAGACTTGGGAATTGGGATTGCATTGGAATGGAGTTCAACTTCGGGGGGATACCTTTTTAACTTTGATATCTTCTTCTTTTGGTTGGTTGGTTATGGTTTTTGGGCGGTGGATATTGGATATCAAAGGGCAAACGGTCGGTTCGGTTGGTTGGTTGGTTACCTTGGGAACGAAGTTACGTGATTTATATTATACAGCTTTGCATAGCGACGAGATACCACCGATCCTTTTACGGACAGATAGTTTTGCTTTTACTTTGCCTGAGGTACTTACCCGGGCATCCCTTCACTTTGTATAGGGTCTAGGCGCATTAGGAAGAAACGACTACAATGAAAAGACACAACCTTCGAACAACACATCGTGGAGGAATATCTTGCTGATATGTACAGTCCTGTTAACTATACCGAATAAATCGTTAGTCTACAACATTCCCCCCACCCCTTTACGGCCCATACCATCTGAGTCAAGCACAGCTCTATTCTTCAAACTTGCATATTTTGCTTGAGTAACCACTTAGCCGAGAGGCCTGTTGCTTCAGATGCTAGTCTCCCGCGTAGCAAGACGCCTTTAGGCATGTTGATTCGCAAGTCAAGTATACCTCCGTTCGAATCACACTCCATGCCGTTGTGATATCATGCATCCTGCACATCACCAGGGAAAGGGGGAAGAACCCTGAAGATCTGCGAATCTCCACGTGCATATTGACCCCAACTTCCTGGGTAGCAGGGAACCATGGATCTAGCGCGTATTTGGCCCCAGTAGTATTTCACTTCGCTGCCTTTGATCTATATTTCCAACAATGAAAAGACGATTGCAAGGAATCTTTGTCATGCAGCGGCATGGCTTCTTGATGATTTCGCTCTCGGATACGTATCATCACTAGGAGTCTGCCTCCCAGGACATGTATGGCCTGTGGTGATGGACAGGAGGCCCCCTAGGCGAATTCACTAGGGATTCGCTCACACATGTAACATACGCAATAGTCTTACTCCGCATGGCATGCTAAACCCAAGTTCGAGTCATAGACTCGTAGTAGGAATGATGATTTTATCATCGAAACCCTGTTTACCCAGTTCACAAAGTCCTCCCCACAGCCAACTATAGTACCTTACCACGTGCAACTCATCAACGATGGCGGATCGTACATACATATAGTAGTACGGTCAATCGGTACCCTACTGGGAACGGCGTGTTAATAGCTTTATGGAGTTACAGGGTGATCACCGGAATTCCGGCCTTCGTGCGTACTCTGTTTGATTACGTAAGGATCTCCTCAAAAATAGGGGCTCCGTGTCGACCAGCTGGTCGGTGAATGCTGCCACGAGATCTAAGCATAACTAAGTAGTATGATAAGTGATGGTCTGTTGCACGTGTTCCAGCATCGGCAATCGTAATAACCATAGTACTGGAAGGTAGGCCCTTATATCCCATGACTCCCCATGGAGGACGATAATCCTGCTCCACACGCAGCCCACCCTCATCCCCCGCCTTCCGCCACCGCGAAAGACTCGTCATCCCAACAACCCCTGCTGCTCCATCCACGCCTCGCACAGCGCGGGCCACCTCGAGACCGGAAGCCCCTCGGTATCCAGCGCGAAGCCGTGCGGCGCCTCGGCGAAGACGTGGAGCTCCACGGCGCCCCCGGCCCGGCCCAGGCCCTCGGCCAGGCGGTACGCGTTGACGACCGGCACGACCGGGTCGCTGGCCGAGTACACCACGAACGCCGGCGGGGGCGGCCGCACCAGCTGCTCGTCCGGCACCACCGCGTCGTACAGCGCCTGCTTCTCCCGCGGCTCCAGCGCCGCCTTGCCCGCCACGATCGTCCGCCCCGCCGCGTTCGTCGAGATCGGCCCGTAGCCGATGATCGCGAACGCCGGACGCGGCACCGCCGGCGTAGGAGCCGTCGCCGCCCACGCCGCCGGGTACTCGGCGAGCAGCGCCGCTGCGAGGTGGCCCCCCGACGAGAGCCCGCAGACGCCGACGCCCCCGCCGCTCTCGCCGGCGATGCGGCGCAGCGCCTGCCGGGCGTCGTCGAGCGGGGCGCGGGGCCCGCCGCCGCCGCCGCCCCCCGTCTCGGCGTTGTCGTCGGAGCGGGGGAAGCGGTGCACGAGCACGAAGGCGGCGAAGCCGAGGCTGGTCAGCCAGCGCGCCACGGCGACGCCCTCGCGGCCCACCATCAGCTGCGTGTAGCCGCCGCCGGCGAGGATGAGGACGGCGCGGGCGCTTGCGCTTGCGCTTTTGGTAGTAGTAGTGGTATTAGGGGCAGAAGAAGTGGAGGAGGAGGAGGCGGGCTTGTAGCCGAAGAGCCAGGGGCGGGAGACGGCGCGCACCACGGCCGTGTCGAGCGTGCCGTCGGGCTGGTCGAGCTCGAAGGCGCCTTCGAGCGATTGCGAGACGTCGTCCGTGGCCCAGAGGGGCCAGGCTAGGTCTGCGTTTAGGGGGTTCGGTAGGGAGGAGGAGGGGGAGGAGGACATTGTTACGGGAGCGTTGTGGGATGGGGAGGAAGTGTATGTATCAGTGGGTAGACACTTGATCACCTGATTGATAAAAACATGCACATGCCAAACCCGAGGGTCTCAAGTTGGGTATGCATCTCCGAAAGCTTCGTGAAGAGAACGAGGTGTATTATATAATAAGTAGATAGCTACTTGACTGGCATGGAGTAGTTAAGGGGTAAAGTTAAGGCGAGATGTTCCGCAGTGGGTCTCCCTCGGGGTATTATGCGCAGTCCCCATGAACGGTTGATACCTACATGCCCGAGCGGGGTTTCAGGAGTCGTATATGGAGTGGTAATACTCTATCTGCTATTTGGCAGTATGTAATCTTATAATATGAAGGATCTCTGACTCCCACGGTCATTGATAATGTTCATGAAAGCTACATACCTAGTAGGAACTTTGAGATCCCTTTGGGCTATTTAGGTGATAAGGGGGTATATGCAGTCCCCATGTGACAATTTGTTATAACTTATCATATTATGGGTTCTATTGGTTGAACCGAATGCAAAGGAACTCTCATATGTCGTCCTGGTAAGACAAATGATAAGGGGGTTCAACGAAGACTATATACGGCACTCCTGATATCCTACTTATGCCCAAGCAGATCCCTCAGACTATCTTCGTGGTCATCGCCCTCATATTTCCTACGAATAATCTTATGCTTCAACCTCGATACTAAGCCAATTTTACTGCTTATTGCGGTCGGGTGTCCCACTATCATCCATAGCGTCAGCATTCTTCAACCAGCCAGAAGAGTAATATGTTGGAAATAAAGCAATGATACTTGACAAGGTAACTGCACAACTGAAGTCAAATAGAAGGTAAAGGGGGTGTCACTTACTGAAAGGACCCTCGTCCGTAAATATGAGACGTTGCAACCGAGCCTTACGATTGTCCCATCCATCTCTTGGGCTATCCGTAGCGTGGAAGATTGCCGCTACCTCGTTTCCGAAGTTAAGGAAAGTGCCATGACCTGGGCCCCATGGACCTTTGATTGGGTCTTTGGTCATGGCCAGAGGCTCTGAACCCTTGCGCCACGCCTGTGGGTTCATCGGATCACCCCCCACGTACTGCAGCGTCGCCATCTTGTAATCGGGGGTCCAGCTCCCCGCGCATGAGTAGATGAGGCCCTTCCAGGTCCCATCTGGCGAGCTCAGGAACTGCGGTCCCTCGTTAATGCCATGGTCACCGTTCCCATCACGTGTGATCTCCCAAGGCTGGTCGGGGCGGCAGATCACGACGGGTGCGTCGCTGGCCGCCGTGGTGGGATCTTCGAGCCTGGTGATGAAAAGCTCCTGCACCAGGTCCAAGTCGTTGTCGTTGGTAAGCGGCCAGCCCGAGTACACGAAATACAAGGCACCTTGCAGCTCGAACACAGTTCCATCGATGGCCCACTGGTCCTCCGGCGTTCCGCGGATGCGCCCTAGGAACTCCCACGGGCCCTGGCAAGGGTTCTCGCTGGCTGGCGGGCCGCCGAGGACGAACATCCGGTGGCTCTTGTTACCGTGCGATGGATGTGCTGCGGCGTAATAGATGTACCACCGGCCGCGGAGGCAATGCAATTCTGGGGCCCAGAGATCGGCCGAGTGGTCGGTAGCACCCGGTGGGGTCCTGCGCTTGTCGATCAGTTTTGGAGTTCCCGTAACCATGTGATAGGGGAGTCAGTCGGGCAACGAGCTGGTAGCAGCATTCATACCAGATTACATGCTTGCTTGCTGCATTCTCAAAATCAATGAGGGTCTGCGAGCACCATATCTCGACTCGGTTTCCCGTAGTAAACGTCTGGCGCAGATATTAGCATACTTTGAGCTTCACATAGATATCAAAGCTACTACATACAAAGTAGTAGTTGTCCCCGACGCGGATTACAAAGGGGTCCGGGGTGCTTCTCGTTGTGAGAGTTATGGTGGTATTGTCGTACATTCTGGGATGTGTTTCTGAAGTCTGGGCAAACCGATTAAGAGTTGAATTGGTGATTTCTGTGCTGTCACTGTTGATATGGCTTTCAAGGGATCGGCAACTACTGACCGCCTTTTACAATAAGAGGAAAATAAATGAATGCCTTCGTCGTAACATTTGTTGAAATACTGATATATAAAGGAAGGTTATCACGTGCCATATAAGCTTTTCGAATATATGGGCTTATCGGATACTGTTTTATACGTTATAATTTGAAATTAATAACGACTTTTGCGAAATATAAGTTTAGATCAATGTATTTCTTTCCTATTAAACACCCGCAGCTGGCAGCGAAAGCTTTTGGCGCACCTGTAGCTGGCGCACTTACAGCTGGGGCTTAACACTTGGGCTATTGTGCGCCTTCGGTGCGAAGGGGCCTCACGTCTTATATTGATAGATCTCCATCATGCGAGCGCGCCAAGAGGAGAGTCTAACGTCGGTGCCATTCGTGCCCGGCCCCCGGGCTCCCGTCACCGAAACACACTCGCCCGAACATTTAGATCATGACCATTTAGATGCTCTGCGGCTAGCTCTCTCGAACCTCCTCGCGACGGACGTGGCTGAATTCACATATGCACAGATCATTGACGGGCTCCCGACGACATCCTCCTATGACTTTCATTCTCTTTATGACACGGACGACCACCCAGCGCAACTACATCCGAACCTCTGTGAGGGAGTGATGGATCGAGTCTATGAGTTCAGGTCAGCATTCGACCCGCTTTCACTGAGATTTGAAACCTTTGTAAGTTTTTGAGTATACTTGTAAATTATATGTCGGTCATTCGTGATGAACTGACCTGGTTCAATCAAGGTGCTCCAGGCTTACCAGAATGAAACCCCGGGAAGCCGAGGTTTTCAGCTACGCTTGATTGAACTGGCTGCAGTAGCTTGTCATCAAATAGCCGTGTTCCTTTTCCAACAAGAAGGGGGCAGGCATAAGGGTGAATATGACATCTGGAGGGCCAAGGAGTGCGAGCTAAGAGATGCGGGGGCCGAAAAATACCAATATTATCCCCTCGAGCCCCCAGTGCCATTTTATCATTCAGCATACACCTACCATGATATGTATCCACACGGAATATCAGATATCGTTGGATATTGGGCCGAAGCCATGATATTTGGAGGAGTTGTTCTCTTTGACCGTGGAGAAACTGATAACGAGGTAAGGACATCTTCCCACATCAGCGCGGTGCGCACTCTTACTGAGGTCTCCTGTAGTGTAATGAAGTGTTCTTGCATGCAAGTCTACGTAAAGGCCCGAGAACGATTTATCCTCTCACACCCGACCAGTTCCAAAGCCTGGTTGGTTTCCTAACCTCGAAACACAGCGATGTCGCTCGTCCCATTCCAATCCATGCTACCCAGTTCAATCGACCACGATACGATCCGTATCACTCACTGAAGTATTGTCATATTTTTCGAAATAAATATGAGAGAAGATTGCCAGAAACGTTCTATGGGCCGGACAGGTTTTCGGCACACGACTATCCTGAACTCGGCGACCAACTTTGGTTGCTGAATCATCAATATGAGGCGGGCGTGAACGGCACACCAATTGACGAGGAAGCTGTTAGAGCTGCACAGGAGAGAATGACGCAGATATCCCCATCTTCACCCTTATGGGGTGACGACCCGAGATACAAATGAAGCGAATGGCCAACTTATAGGAATCGTCGGTTAAAAATGGCTGCCCGACCAATATTTTGACAATAGCACAACTATTCAATGCACTGATCCACGCAGATATTTGGCAGGCATTGGACCGGTCTTTCCAAGAATCAGAAATGCTGGTAGTAATCTGAAGGTTTTAGCCAGTAGATTCATGAGTGGTGATGGAGGCAACCGGTATGAGATCCTCTAGGACGCTATTGTCGCGGTAAAATGGGTCTATTTTGGAGCTGTTCTAAAGGGGTATAACGCTCTGGCAGGGGACCCCCCCAGGGGGGGTCCATTTGGGCCTATATAGAGGTCCGATCTCCCCCCATACCTTCCGACGCTCCCTTCTTTCCTTCCTTCCTTAGAGCTTTAGCAGAGTGTAGCAAATACGTCAATAAAAGGGCTATTCAGAAACGCGACAGCTATCGAGTAGCTCGGGGGGTAGCCCCAAACTGTATGGCCTCTCCTCGGATTATCTAGATACAATATAGGACCACATTATATCGAAATAGAGATAGGGGCTCTGGAGCAGATGGCTGCAACTGCAGCAAACCTGACTTGGCTTGGAAATTGACATGTCGTCGACCTTGACTACGCGGCCTCTCCTGTTCGAGGTGTTTGAGGACGTTGCCGAGTGTTGGTTTCGGAAAGTAACGGACTCTGCAGGGGATAGTCTTAGGAAGTGATGCATTGAAACAGTACTGTGTCTTGACATAAATGTCCAGGTAGGTGGGCTTAGAAGACAGGATCGGGAGAGCTGTGGTCTTGGGAGGAGCTGGTAGTAATGCAAATTGACCGGGGAGAAGAGAAAAAAGACTCGAGGCACGCAATGATAGGGTAGAAACTACTCGTGCGAATACGGAGGCCAAGTAAGTTGAGGTTGAAACAACTCGTCAGAGTCATCGATAATTTATCCAGCGGTTAGTCACTCTAACAATCAGTCTGGAAGGCTGCATGGCTTAGACATGTCGATGTCACCTATGAGTGTAGAGAAAGTTGGGTTCCAGGGTCAGGCGAGACCAACACAGTCCATTTCTTTCGAGGCTTTAGGGACTAGAAGCCTGGCAGTGTTTGATACCTTTTCATCCCAACGTAAAGCTGATTCACACTCTCGCGTATGATTTGTTAATTATCATCAGAGCAAACACTCGGTTTACATAGCTCTCAGTCATGAACAAACTGGGCCTATATATGGTGGGTAATTTGTCTAGACACCTCGTAGGTACACAGCTGTCCACCATGGTCGGACTAACACATATTTTCGCTGATATTTCGATCTATGAGTGAGTGAGTGACGATGATAGCTCACAGATTCATCAATTTTCTACTCCTCCCTTTTGGGCTCACTCTTGCTGAGACTGGCACTCCGCAAGGTACGTATTGCAGACCCCCCTTCGTGTACATATCTACACCGAGACCGAACACCAAGGACTGATAAGAAGCCGGGTCGTATGAAGGATGCTTCCCTAGCAAGTTCTTAGGCCCACCAGTGAATATAGGGATATGGAGGAACTCGACAGAGACGAAGACCTGTTCTGCTGCCGCCGCGGACCACGACGACAACGACAACAAAACATCAAGTCTACCGGCCCATCTTGCCTCCGATAGCAACACCATAATCACTGTTTCCCCCTTCCTAGAAGTCTACACGATGTGCTACCTAACGAGCTACACCGTATGCGTCCAGACGGCGAGCTTGATCCCACAGAGCTACGCCCCGACGACAGCGACAGTTACAACGACAATGACGGCAACAACGACAGCGACCATTATGACGATGGCTACCACCACAACGATCATAAAGTCGGTCGTGTCATCGCGGACTCCAGGGTTGACGTCGACCTTCCCGTTGTCCGCATCCATGCCAGGGACGACGTCAACCAGGACGACGACAGTTACCACCACCACGCCATATTGCTCGTAGTCTGCCAAAATGAGTTGGGGACAAGCTTCGCTGTCGTCGTCAGCGTCGGTGGAGGCATCAAACGCGATAGAGACATCCAACACCAGCTAATTAATGCGTTGTTGCATCGCCGGACTGGTTTCTCTCTCTTTCAACCCTCTAGTTGATTCGAGATATTCCTGCTTTAAAAAAGGGGGCTGGGGGCAACAGGCGCTGGCGACTGAGTGAGCATTACATAATACATGAGCAACCAAGCAAGCGCCTGGGCTTATAGGCTGAATGAATGACTAGACAGACAGACGATGATGGTGTCGCTCAGGGTTGGGTTTTTTCGTTGGGAAGACAGACAAATCGGCGGATATCAAAGACCGGGTACGAAGTAATGCACGGAATATGATTGTGTCACCACGTTATCCAAGCATGAGGAGACTTTTCGATGTCAATGCAGACAAGGGTGCGCGGAAAGGGAATAGGGGTAGGGGGGTTGCCCCATACAATGAGAGTGAAGAAGGGATGAGGGAGGGGGGATATAAGAGACTCAGGTGCTCTCACTGCACGCGCGTACCAGTGGGGATGTATGTAAACCAGCAAAGCTCTGAAGTTTCGATGTGACGATTTGGAAAGGATAGAGGCTAGACAATGAAAGCAATCTTTTTGACACATATACAGACTGCGAACTATGAGGCATACAGACGTGCCAAATGTTCTAACATGGCCAAACTGACAGATTGCTACTGACAGGAACCTATAGGTATCTCTGGAGATTTCACGATACTAAACGATAGGCAAAGAATAAAAACGTAAAATAAGCACAAGTAGCGAAGCACGCCCAGATTTTCCCACTACCACTACCTATTATCGTATGCTGAATCCATTCATTCCCCATTACACCCAATCCCTTCCGATCCAGGCCTTAGGTTGCTCCCAAAACAAAAAAAGGTAAAAAATCAAGCCGACTCCGGAAACAAGAAGCCACACAAGCATTATCCCAAGGCTGTCGGGAGACGGCACTTGAATTACACATTATACGTAGGATCCCTAAGTCGCTGAGGCGCCGTACCCTATGCCGCCACCTCGCGCTCTCTGCCACGGTGCTCGCCGTTCAGGCCACCGTCGCTATCGATGATAGAGTGGGTCTGTTCGTCGTCGTCCTCTTCGTCATTGTAATCCTGATGAGTCCTGTGGTCACCAGCAGCAACCCAGGAATCACGGTCGTTCAACGGCGCATCCTGGCCGGACAGATCTAAACCCTCTGAGCGGGCCTTGATGTTGTTCCGGCGCCTGGTAGACAGAGTTCGAGCCCGTGTAGATAGACTTGAGGAAACGGCGGCCTTCTCAGTAACCCAAGTCGTGAGGGCATCCTCACAATCCTGGATGATGGCTTTGCTAGCTTCATAGCCGTCGTAGGCAGCACGGGTTTCTCCAGGGGTAACGGGGGTATCGTCGATCAGTTCCAAGAGGTGCTTGCCGTACCCAGCGATTATAGCAACCTTCTCGCAGTGTTCGCGCAATGCGTCGAACTGGTACGAGTAGGCAGCCTTTATCTTCTCACGCGTTATGTTCGATAGCTGTGCTTCGGCGACAAGGGACTCGGCCTCGGCGCGGACAAGTTCTTGTTCGAGGACGACGATCTTCGGCGAGTTGGGCTCTTTGTACTTCAGCTGGGCGATCTGGTCGGTGATCTTTTGTTTCCCTGTTATGACATCAGCGATTGGTTCTTCTCATAGGTGGGACATGGGGGCAACACTGACGATCTCGGCTGGGCTGCACGGATGCTTCGATGTTCCTGATGCTCTTCATGGTAATGCGGTACTGATCGTAACGATCAACGTATTGATCTTCCAGTTCGCCAATCTCGTAGATGAGAACACCGAGCTTGTCGGTCACATCCGAAACATCCTCGTCGCCAGCTTCACCCCAGATGGAGAGTTGTTGCTAAACCAGTAGGTAGTTAGCAGGCGCCAACTCAATTCGGTCCCAGATCAAGGGTATTCACATACCGCGACTTCCATGCGCTCCTTGGCGACCTGCTCTAGACTTCGCATGACATTCTTCTCCATCTTAACGAGTTGCGTGAGCTTCTTGGCAAGATCGGGCCCGAAGGCGCCAGCGGCGTTCTTGCGGAAGGCATGTCCTTTCACACAGTTAGCGATTTGGGGTTTGTACGGCCATGGACGGCCATGGATCGCGACGGATCGCGACGGATCGCGAAACAGCAGATTCTTACCGAAGGCGCCCTTGCCAAAAAGTCGACCAGACTTGGTGCTCGAGGGAGGAGGCGGCGGGTTCTAAGTTTTGGTCTCATTGTCAGTCAAGACGAGGACGAAGACAGCATTCGGAACGAAGCAATGCGCACGCACCTGAATCTGCGAGGCAGTAGGCGCCCTCGACTGGCGCATAGAATATGACCTGTGCATGTTGGCGAGCGGATCGGTTTCGAGGGGTTTCGAGGGGTTTCGGGGTCTCGATCGTCGTCCGGGTCTAACGAAATGTGGGAAACGATGTCGTTATATAGGGATTTAATGAAGCTGTGTATGCTGTATGTGGGGAAGGGCTCAATGCGTGAGCGACTACTCCATACAGGATGCTTGGATGGTGGTAATAGAGATGCTTGATATGGTTGGTATGTAGTAGGGGAAAGATAGGGAGCAGGGGAGGTAACGAGGTAATGAGGAGCCGGCGTTCTTAATCTTCTCGCAACGACTGCAATTGACGATGACGATGACGATGATGCTGATGAGGGTCGATGTCGAGGTCCAAGTCGATGCCGATGGTTGGTGTGTGTGCAGTGTGTATGTGTATGTGTATGTGTATTATGTAGGAGGAACGGGTTACAGTCGGTACCTTACTTTACTACAACACCTCTATGCAGATGTGGATCGACGGAGAGGCAGGAGAATGTGGGCGACGAGCGATGGGCAGTGGGCAGTGGGCAGTGGGCGTGGGCAATGGGCGATGCAATGAGATGGAGCCTGGAGGCTGGCGGCCGGAGGGCTGGAAAGGTGCTAGAGGGCGGTGACAGTGACGGTGATTTTTACAAAGAAGTTGATCTGATGCTTTCATTGACTGATTGACTGCCGCATACTTCCAGGTAAGTGTGTACCTATGTACCTACTTGACTAGGTACATATGGCCCCATCTCCGTCCCCCATCCCCCATCGGGCTTTTGGGCAGGACATACGACGACGTCATACTTCGTAGCAGTCAACGATCCATTAGTCGTACAGCTCTCTAGTGCAACTTATTATGCACATAAGTATGCAACAACAGAAAACCCTTGATGCCTTTAACCGTCTGTTGAATCCTTCGTTTGTTGAATCCTCTAACTGGTTCTTATGTAAGTGCCTAACTACATAGTACAACACTTCCGCTTTGTATCGTAGGCATCACGGCCTCCAAAGCGGACTTTGAACGAGTGGACAAGGAGTTTTATCCTTTGAGTCTTTGAGGGTTTAGTACGTAGTGACCTGCATGTGAAAATCAGCTGGAAGATAAGAAGATTACGTATACGTGACATTGCCAGCTTTCCAGATCTCTCCTATCGACAGCTGGTTAGCATGCATGTGTGCCCTGAGGAGATATATCTTAAAGATAGGTATTTGCAGGCTATAGATGATCTTATCATCAAAGAAGTATACCTATATACAAGTAGATATCCAACTCTCCATAATCATTCCTTGGGATGATATGTAAGCACATAAGTATGTTTGGCAAGCAAGCGACACTTCAAGAGACTCATGTACCTTGGTCTCGTTAAGGAATTGGCTTATAATGTATAGGAATAAGCGGCGCATCTAGGTGCCTAGTCCCAAATAATCACCATGCAATTTCGTTACCTGGAAACAGCATCTTGTTTTTCATCCGATTAGAAATTGGCAGTTGCCTTCTTGGAATTTGAAAGCGGAAATAAATCATAAATCAGAAACGTTGGAGAACCTAGTCAGCACCAGCCACATTCTACCCCAGCCACACCTACGGATCACGGATCCCGGAACCTCTGCCCAATTGCCGTAAATTACAGTTCGCGTCGGTGGAGCTGAACGGCCTTGAGGTTCATCACCACATCAGCAAGGCCAAGTATCAACAGCGGGCGAGAGCATCGACAGCGGGCACGTCGGATCTCATATACCCCCCCTTTAATCCGTGGTACAACCATTCATTCGTATTCCAGAATATTCTTTTTACTAAAGAGATTATAGGTGATAGCTTGTGTGGCTTGTCCTGGCCCCGGCATCATCTTCCAAGTTGACGCGCCCAGCGACTTCCCCAGAAGTGGGCGCGTCGAGTATTGAATGTGCAGAGGTGCTTTTTTCCTGCACGTTCCAAAGCCTCTCTCTCTACGGGCTGTCGCTTGGGTGTTTCTGTCAGACCTGGGCGGTATCGGGAAAGCGGAAAGGATGATTTCGGCTCTGCCTATACAACTAGGATTTTGGTAGACTCCGTGGAAGTGATCGTCTGTCTCGCTCCTCTTGAATTCGCCTGGGCATTCATTGCACTTGGCAACAGCTTTATAGCGAATGCTACAAGATGTCGCCAGTTGCGATGATGAAAGACCACATTGATCTGACCATATCAGACTCGGATTCCGACGTGGTCATCACTCGGACTCCACGCCAGCATGGGCAACCACCATCACGGCCACAATCCCAGTCTCAGCCTGCTGGTCCTCGGCATCATAAACCTATAAGCCCACCAGCTCTTAGCCGCCAGTCAGGAGAATCCTTGCAAGATGATGCAAGCTCTATCACTGCAGCCCCCATTTCACGTGGACTCAAAGAATTCGTGATGAATCAAGACATCGCCAGAACAGCTGGGGCGAGGAACTCTTCCATATCGGTTAAGCCACTGTTCAAATCCCCTCATAATCCTCATCATAGCCCACATCATAACTCCCTTCATAACCCCCAGAGTTCAACGCCTCCATCAGCGAAGAAACAGGTTGATGGGCATAAGACCCCGAAAACACAAACCCCCAAGAAGGCTGATTGGACAGTCGAGAAACTAGAGGAAAAACTGCGGGATCTCGCCCAAGATATTGGCACAGACACCGCTAAGCTGACTGCATCCTTAATCCAATCATCATGGAAACGCAAGAGTCCACAACGCCGATTTATCAGCAAGAAGGACTGCTTTGCCGGCATACGGCTCATGCCGTTCGAGGGCACTGGGAAGTCATCCGACACTATGAGAATCAAGACGAAGGTTTGTATCTCATCAACCTCTACTCTAGTCGAGCAAACCATGAAACTAATTACTCTGTAGCAAGTAGGCCAAGGCCGGTCCGGCAAGCAGGAAAAACGTGAAAATTATCCTGTCGTCTGCATCAAGACCAAGCAAGAGCCTGTCCCGCGCTATGCCTTTCACCACGTTGAGATCACCAAGAACATACTATCCCCTAATACTATGCTTACGTATGTGCCTCATCTGCGTGACCTGGCGGACAATGAAGAGGTGAAGTATCGTCGCTGGCTTGAGAACCTAGAAACTATGGATAAAACTTCTGGATTCGCTACTCTCAGCAGACATCAGAAGGTAGTAAAAACAATTCAGAAAGAGCGTGCAACGGTCTTACTACTGTATCTTGACCGTTGGCTAAATCAACTGGCCATCGACAACTGTACTAAATCGACCCTCATTCGGCACATGGCGAACCATACGGACACCGTCACACCGCAGCAGAAATCTAGCATCCTAAATTCTTACAACGATGATGCTGGCTCGCCGAGATCAGCAAGATCCGTCAGGATGTTCACCGAAGCATTTGACCGCGTCTTCAATAGTCCCTCTCTGGGAGATCATGCGGTGCCACTCCGCGAGGTTCTTCTGCTGGATGGACCTGTAGACACCATTGTTGACTCGAAAAAGTGGATGAAGGAAACACCGAGTCAGGCCAAGGTCACGGACGAGCATATGACCGTGGAGACCTTTCTAGAAACATATGCTGCGCTCGGGTGTTTGATCTGCACCGGATCAAGCTGTGAACATGGTGACTATGGCTATGACAATGAGAGAAAACGCTTTTCTATCGAAGTCATCGGTGGCCTGTCGCCTATGCTTCGCCAGAAGAACATGAGAAGAGCAAGCGAACATGGCAACGGCGGTCTTATACTTCGCAAACCCGAAAAGCCATGCGGTGAAGATTGTTTCCTTAACAAGCGGCCAGGGACGCGCGCGCGGGGCTGGAGCGAAACCGAGACAATGATCCTCAAATCGCACCTCATGACCCTCAGTAACACAAACATCCCGGTCCAGTGCACAGCTGCTCTGACGACCGGGCGGCCCTGCTGGGATGTGAATCGTCAGCTGGAAAAAATTGAGTTCTCCCCGACTATCAACCCGATCTCCTCCCCTACCTCTAAAGTGAAAAGCTTACACTGGTACGATCGGTGGAAGAAGATGCTCCTGAATGACTGGCAAGAGCAGACGAATACGCATGAGCATCAGCGAAAAGACCATTTTGATCCTTGTAGCCACGATGGACCCTGCACACTTAAGAATTGTTCCTGTGTTCAGAACAAACTTATGTGCGAGCGATTCTGTCTTTGCACTGCAGAATGCTGCGCTTACAAGTTCACGGGCTGTGCGTGTCACTCGCAGGGAAAGACGTGTGTATCCAAGCAGAAAGATCGGCCTTGTATTTGTATACAGCTGAACCGAGAATGCGATCCAGTCTTGTGTGGAAGCTGTGGAGCATTCGAAAGAGCCAATCCTTTGTACGCAGACAGCGACGCTTTGCATGCCACTGGATGCCAGAACTGTGCAATGCAGCGAGGAAAGTCGAAGTCGGTTGTCTTAGGGAAGTCTAAGGTCGCTGGATATGGGCTCTACACTACTGAAGATATTGCCCAGGATGATTTCGTCATCGAGTACGTTGGTGAGCTCATAAGTCACGACGAGGGAGTCCGCCGAGAGGCACGTCGCGGCGATGTATTCGACGAAAGCTCGAATACGTCGTATCTCTTCACTCTTCTCGAGCAGGAGGGTACGTGGGTCGACGCAGCGATTTACGGCAACCTCAGTCGCTATATCAATCATCAAGATTCGAATTGCAACGTCACGCCGAGAATCCTATACGTGAATGGCGAGTATCGCATCAAGTTCAGTTCCTTGCGCGACATCAAGGCAGGGGAAGAGTTGTTTTTCAACTACGGCGAAAACTTTCCAAACCTGACTAAGAAACTTCTGGAGGAGGGAGAAGTTAAGGAAAAGGCCAAACGGGGCAGGAAGAAGGTTATTAAAGACCCGCCTGATGAGCTGGAACCCGGCCAAGAACGTGTGAAGAAGAAGCCTGGTCGCAAACCTGGCAAACCTGGCAGACCTGGCCGCAAGCCTGGGCGCAAACCCGGTCGGCCCAAAGGGAGTAAAACAAAGCCCAAAGTGCCCGTGCCAGTCGAACCAGAGCCAGAAGTAGAGGCAACAATCGAAGACTTTGATGAAGACCTGTTTCCCGAAGCTGAAGCGTCTACTTCCCGCAAACGCAAGCGGGGACATGCTATTCAGGACTCCGAAGAAGAGGAGTACCGTCCCGACATGGGGGAATCTCAGGATGAAATTATATCTATCAACGCCGAAGCCCCTGGTTCCCGAGGCAAGCCACGTGGAAGGAAACGTTTAGGACCTGGGAAGGCCAGGAAAACTGCTTGGCCGTCCCAGCCGTCGAAGCCCACTGATCAGGAAGTGGATTCCGGGCTTGAAGTTGTTGCGCCAAAACGTCGAGGTAGGAAGGCCCGCAAGGTCGAGCAACACCCCCAACCTGACCAAGAGGTAATCCACGGTGAAATGGTTGTTGACGATCGCACCGGCCATGCTGGGGCCAATAATAATATCTTGGGACATACGGAAGCCATGTTTGCGCCAAATTCCGATCACGACGTCCACGCCAAAGTCCACGAGAAGGCCAACGAAGACAATAACGGCGACGATAGGAAATCAGCAGTCGAAGTAACGCCATCGCGTGGGAACAACAGACGTCAACCCAGAGAAATCTTGGAGTCGAGCCCGCTCTCCACTCCCATGTCGGAACCCGAATACCTCATCTCTGAATACGACACGCAATCTACGTCGCACAACGACCGAACGAATGTTGACATGGGCAACGAAGAATACACTGGGGAAAGCTGGGTCGATAGCCATGGTGCTAGACACCGCGGCCACGAGAGCGATGATGATGACGATGACGATGAAGTCGTAACACCGCGTAGAAGACACCGGCGCAAGCCCGCTAGGTACATTGACTGAGTCTTCTTGGCGGTTGCCGCTTTCTGTCTGGTCTTTTGGCTGATGCTCACGAGGTTTCTTCTCGCTGGGATGTCCGATCATCGAGCCCGCCCTGCTTCTTCAACCTCGGAAAATAGCGTAAACTATATTTAATTGCCAGCCGGAGCACACATCAACGATCCACAGCAAATAAGGCCCTCCAACATATGCGATATCACTCTTATATAGGGGCACACCAAAGGGTGATCGGACTTGCTCGCACTGCAAATTCATGCCTCGGACGCTCTCCGGGTGGGAGGTCTCAGGTGTTCAACTGTATAACCATACTTGCTATTGATTTTTGCCTTATATAGATCCTGTTACAGTAGTATTAACAATACACAGACTAATATTTTGCCCGAAGTTTTTCATCTCTCTAGCCATGTGCATGCCATTTTAGTCTACAAATCACTTCAGATCAACGGCAACGAGGTTTGGTATAAGAACGTAGTATTGGGTGGAGCGTGAGCCCCCGCCTAGCTAAGTAGCAGCGGCCCAGCAGCAGCGAAGCTGCTGTTGCCCGTTTGTGACGATATGCCCGGATATGCCAAAGGGGCAGTAGCGAAGCTGCTGCTGCCGGGCAGAACGGAACGGCAGCGCTGTAGCCAGCGGCTTACGTACGTACGACGAAGGTTAGCTAGGGGCAGCCCACGTCGGTATATATAAAGCAAAACCTGTAGATAACCCCCTTAGTGATATTCCGGTTTTGTGCCTTTATTTTCTGTTGTTTGAGTGGGACGGCGGGCGGGCGAACGAAAGCAGCTGACGAGCCGGAAGTTGTTGTTGCGTTGTTGTTATAAAAGGGAAGGTTTGGAAGGTGGATCCTTTTGGACCTGTAGACTATTTATATTTATTGGATGTTCGAAATACCCGGAAGAGAAGCTAGGGGCACCGGAAGCAACGAGGCACGGGAGGAAAAGGGATATGGAGGGTGTAGTAGATTATTATGCCCGAACCATATTAGTAACAGTAACAATGACCTATATATTTATATTATTAGTTATATATGTGGTGATCAGTAAGATTGTTTCCCAAGTATCTTTGATTAAGCAGGTAGATATTTGCCCAAGATATTGTACACCAGCTACAGTTGTATCACACACACACACAACTCCCAGACGCAGGGTGAATCATCCTTGAATCTTGTCTAGTATGAACCATCAAGAGGTTAATGATAGAGCCCCCAATGGAATAAGTGGTTCTGATCACGATACCTAGTTCAACCAGGACCAACGGGCAAATACCGACTGGAGTAACCTAGCATATCTCAAACTTAACATCGGTGTACATCTACCTAGCTGGTGGACACACAACCCTTCTTGATGGATTCGATGATACATACAGGGAGTGAGAGAGTGGGAGAGTACAAAAGAGTGAGTAAGAATAAACAAGTATTCCACTATATATCGAAGACTGAACATCCCCTAAAATTCTGCTAGAGGCTTCATACGTTTCTGGTTAGTGAGTTGCTCGACCGCCGGCTGGTAGGGATAGTTACGGAATATTATGGATTATGGGAAGGCAGCTTGAGGTTGAGTAAGAAAAGTAATACGTCGGTCTCAGGGACATGGGAGGGGATCGGATAGACGAGTTCTTTTTTTATTTTTATTTTTTAATTTTTAATTTTTTTATTCTTTAATTTTTTTTTTTCTTTTTTATTTATTTTTTTTTTATTTTTTTTTATTTTTTTTTTATTTTTATTTTTTTCAACGGCAAGATGGCCTTTAACCAGCTTGACGAGAAGAGCTACTTACTAGAATATATATCCTATGCGAAGAGTAGCCCCGGCAAAAGACAAGCACGAAAGAAAAATGGCCACGGACGTGCAACTGTATGTATGAAAATGGGTTAGAAGACTTATTACACACGTGCACGAACAGAGAAACTACGATAGGATACGTTATACTGACAGGTGAGAAGAACGGATGCTGCCCCTGCCCTGCCCTGCCCTACCGCACTGCCTGTCTGCGTATATGTGCCTACCTACCTAAACAAAAGGGGAAAAGAAACCGCGCTCATCGGACTCGATGGGGGATTACTGACCACTAGGTAAAGTCATCAAGCACAACTTACAAGTTAGGTAACCAGGTCTTTGGTCCTACGTGTGCGTCCTGTAGAGAGTCGGTACCGGGGCTAATACCCCGGTATCCATCACATGTCAGCCCCTGAATGCCGAGTTATGTATTATTTGTCTACCTGAGCTAGACCCCTATATCTATGTACGCAGGGAAATGTTGTCCAAGGCAAGGAGAAAGGCTAGTAGTCGAAAGCATGGAGCCGTTCTTCCACGAGCATACTTTATATTGGCTATCCACCTTACGCAGGGCTTGTGTCAGGGCTCTGTGGTCGCCTATGACGGTATATGTAAGTCAGGTCGATGGGACGGGACTTGATTCGCTCGATAGTAATTCGCCTGGGTGGTCTCTTGCCATACACTAAAAAGGGGGAAGTACGCTCTGCGAACTAGTTCCACTGCAGCATCGGTGGCGGGATAGGTGAATGGATTTGTGTCGCTCCAGAAAGGAAAATTTGGCAGCAATGGCACGTGTACGGATTACATACATTTTACATACCTTGGTAGCTGACAAACAAGTCCTGGCCGAGGCTGCTGCTGCTGCTGCTGCTCCCGGCTACTGACACCCTCGCAGGAAGTATGGCATCACCGACTCACTTGTCACTATACTGACATGAAAATACACTTCCAAGATGGAATCCATTATCTTCCGCCACTTTCTCTCTGTTAAAAACTACCTAACCTCATAACTAACAGCAAGCAAACGGGCCTCATGAATGCGCCGCTGAGGAGCGGCGAACGAGGCGGGCCCACGACGACTCCAACAACATATTGTACAAGGCTCTCTGTCTCATCTTCCTCCCCCTTAATGTAGCGTGTTGCATCCTCGTCTCTGCGTCTCCTTCGTACTGGGACGAAGTGGGACAAGATAAGATCACATCCCACCTCTATAACCGCGTGGCTGGCCGACGCTCTTCTACCTCATCAGCTACCCCTTGGACGGACAGGCCGCCGTGCAGGACCGTTTCTGGACCCTCCTGGCCTGGCTCGGATTGTTACACCCTTCGCCACCTGAAGCCGAGCGGAATGCTCCGGACTAGGATTGGTAAGCCGAGTACGACTTCTGCTGTGTATCTCGCGCCTGTGATCCACATGCGTTCCACCACCATTCATTTCCGCAGAAGTCGAGCTCTTTCTGTGGCCCTATCGTTATGCCTGTACGAAAGCCCGCGGAAACTGGAAAATAAAAATAAATAAACTCTCATGTGCTTGCGTTTGGAACCCTTGAAAAATCATGTCTCCGTGATAAGTTTTCGTCTACACAGTTGTGATAGATATTCCCTTCCGAGCCAACCCTGAGGGATTCCTATACACTCTGAGGATAGACGCTTGCAGGCTACAATAAAACATTAGCTGAGGCCGAGTAGATGAGGATTGATACGGGATTCAACTCACCGGACTGTTCAGCATGGTGTTCCGCTTGTTTCGGCCTTTCTTGATATGGCTCTTAAGCGCTGAGGAATCAAGGGGTTTGAGCAGCTCGAAGCTGCAAAGAAGTTCAGAAGAGACGGACATGACAGCACCCCAGTTGTCGAACTCGCCGCAGTACTATACACATCGTCAGCATTAGAAGAATCAATCGGGATACGGGATCGGGATGCTTTACGTTCGGTGCACTGAAGACTGTCACCAGAACTCTGTCATTAAAGAATTCGTAACCGTCCTCGACCACCATGTGTGCGCGGCAAACAAGATCGAAATCATGTGTTGCTAGGAAATCGGTAATAACTTTCTTGCCAAAACAATAACTAACACCCCTTTCGTTGGCTTCCCAATCCTGTTCCATGTCGGCAGGGTCGGACCAAAGCAAGTCGTTCAGTAAGCCATAGTCCGGCACATCGGTAGGGCGAGCAATGTTGCGGATATCATCCATGTGACTAAGGGCTGGGGACAAGCCGCCATGGACACAGAAGATTTTGCCGGCGACGATGGATGCAATCGGAAGCGTGTTAAAGCAATCGATGAAGGTTTTCCAGATCTTGACATTGCACCTCCGCTTGCACTCGTCATAAAATCCATATACCCTGGTTACGTTGGCGCACTCGTGATTCCCCCGTAGGAGGAAGAAGTTCTCGGGGTACTTGAGCTTGTAACACAGCAGAAGCAATATAGTCTCTAAGGACTGCTTTCCACGATCCACGTAATCGCCGAGAAAAAGATAGTTGGAGCTGGGAGGGAATCCGCACATTTCGAACATACGGATGAGATCGGTGTATTGGCCATGAACGTCACCAACGATTTTCACGGGGGCATCGAGTTCCAGCAGGGCTGGCTGTGACAAGAAGCATTCGCGGGCCCTTTGACAGATGGCAACGATCTCAGCGTTCTTCAAGCAGACGCTCTTGGTGACCTTGCCAGCGTATGCGGCATCGAGAAGCCTCTTGATAAAGTCATCCAGATCGATGTCTTTGATTTCACTCATAGCAACACCGCTAGGCGTGACGTCGTCCTTGACCATGAGGTTCGAACTACTCGTTAGTATCGGATTGATAGTATCCTCTTTCTTCACCAGGATAGATGCGCCTGGTTGTTGCACATTCGCATTGCCCGCCCCAGAAGGTGGCTGGTCAGAAACGTGGTCTACTTCACCGGAAGCCTGAGCTGCACCAATATCCCCATGGCCGGCCTTCATCGAATTCGATTGGATAGGAGACGGCGGCGGCTGGTCTTCTCCAAATGGAGAGGTTACGTTTTCGGATTGGGGGGTTTGGGGAGCAGAAGACTGCGTGTTGATCGATTCGAGACGACTAACACTCGCCCTCGATTTGCTACTCTTCCCAGATCGCACGGACGCCACATCCGATTTATCCGCTGATGCTTCTCCATTTCCATTCGAGAGGATAGTAGAGTTCCGTGGGCTGTCTGTTTTCCCGCCGGGTATCTTGGACCGGAGGGACCGGAATGAACGGGAGGACTCCTTGGTATCGGACCTACTGAACGAAGGGTAGGACTGGAACTCGGGAGAGGCGAGCGGACCTTTAGACGGTACGCCTCCGCCCTCCTTCGAGTTCTGGTTTCCCATACTCTCGTGTCAAGTGCTCGGTAGCAAGTCGGTACAGATTGGCTTCTAACCAAGAAACTCTGATCTGAAATCGTACAGCAAGGCTCTCGCCACTCAACGGAGATACAGGATCGCAACTTGGATTGGGGGGTCTCGCGTGATCCAATTGTATGCTAGGGAGGATGAAACAAGCGATCTAGGACGGCAAGGAGAGGAGTGACGGTGGTCCTTCGTGAAGCCGTTTTGTTGACCGATTGTATAATGGTGTTTGCCAATCAGCTGAGTAGATACGGCGAGGGCATGGGGATAACGCCCGTTGAGACGTTGAAGGGTGTCGTATGCCGGGTGCCGTGTGTCGTATGTCGTGCTGAGGCGACGGGGGTATCGGAGGAAGGAGTTCGGGTCTAGGAATTAGGACTTGGGTCGGTGTGGAGTAAAATATGACGATGACGGAACAGTCTGAATTGTCGGATAATTCTAATCTGGGAAAGGGCGATCACGGATATAATGCGAGGCCGACCACATTCGCAAGATCGATGAACAGGTGTATTGTATCGGTTGCCCCGGCTAGAGGAGGGTAGAAGAAAGACCCTCGCGACGAATTGCGACAAAGAGATAATCGTTTCTTCTGCGGTGAGATTAGGTCTATCTGTACTGGAGCCTGTACTGCGAGATAGTTAGTTCTAGGACTCGTGATAGGGTGTGAGTTGTAGATAGTAGGTTGTAGGCAGTAGGGAGGTAGGTCAGAAAGAGACGTAGGGTATAATTAGAAATATGTTTGGTCGGAGGGGGGGTTGGCGGTAGTATGAATATGGCAATGGCAATGGATATGGGGCATGGAGCATGGAGCATGGAGCATGGAGTAGGATGGAGTACGTACGTATGTATGTAGGTAGGCAGGGGATGAAGTGAAGAGAAGATGGAGAGAATATGAGGGTTCGTAGCCTGGGATGACGATAACTGGTCACTGACTTGATAGTTGATTCAGTTAGCACTAAACACCGGTGTGCACTGTAAAGGGAAATGCGGGGAGCAGGTTTCCCAAAACTTTAATATTTAAGAGGCCTGGGAAGCCCGATGGGAATATTGGTATTGGTACTTGGGTCTTGACCTACACACAAGCACACACAGAGAGAGAGAGAGAGACAATCTGGACGCACTCGCACACGATGACCGAATTGATTGCTTCCACCTGCTCCGAGGGGAAAGTGGCGGTAGAGGCGGTGCCCAGGTAGGCTGCAAGCGAGGAAGCTGGTTCTTGGCCTCGTTCGAATCGTGTTGTTAATTGGCAGATTGGGTAGGTAGTGGTGAGGTAGGTAGGCAGTGGGAGGGATGCTATAGGTAGTAGGCAGGCTGGCAGGCTGGCGGGCTGGCGGGCTGGCGGGCTGGAAGGTAAGGCCTATTAGACTACGTACTACATGTCAGTATGTCTGTATGTATGTAAGTACTACGTAGAAATATATGCAGGTGGGTAGGTATGTAGGCAGGTATGTAGGCAGATACCTGTGGGAGGTCAATTATGCAGAGACTGGTGTGGTATCAGGGTATGTATGGAGGTAGGTAGGTAGACACAGTAGGCCGATAAGAACATGCTAATTGATAAGGGAGTATACATGTATGTAGGCACGGATAACGTAAGTATCGAACGATCAGAACCAGTACCGCACGACACACAGCCTGACAGCACGACAACCACACAACATGTAGGACTCGCATGTAGTCAATATGCATACTGTACATACTGTACATACTGTCCAAGAGATAGGAAAGACCCGCGTACCTTATATCACTGCACAGCACAATGGGTAGGCTTGGTAGGTAGGTGTAAACACCTCCTATCACAGTCCCTGATGCGCAGAGCTAGGCAATTAGTGTAGGGAGATTCCAAAGATTAGGTGCAGCGCCAAGCAAAGTAGGTAAGAACCACCTGAGTAGCGCAGAGGCCTGGCAACTACTGGCAACCTTGGGGCGCCTTGGAGAGCTTGGGAGGCTTGGGACGCCCTGGATGTGGTCTAGAAACTGGGCAAGCCCGGCTTATATCATAGGCATAACCGGGCACGGGGATACCCATCGTCGGCCCGCATTTGGGTACAGATCTAGCGGTTGGCCAGAGACGAGTGCATGAGCCTGAATGAATGGACGAGAGGCGGCTGTTGGGATTCGTTCGAGGCCTGACAATGGCCAAGTGTTCCTTCGAGTCGAGTGTTGAAAGTTTCTGTTGACTGCAGGCCGGGACTCAGCTAATTAGTGACAGTGGATGTGCCAAGGGCTTAAATGAGACGATGCAGAGAGGCACATACATGGACACACACACACGCACACACACACCACACACACACACACACACACACACATACATTCAAACGCACATTATCTCCCTTACAACCACACAACTACACAATCACAGTAACTTAAAAAAGCATCGGTGCATCGTCTTGGCTGAATTATCCGCGGTAGGTAGGTAGTATATAATTTGATTATGCATACATATGCGTAGATTAATGTGCCTATTCTGCTTGGCAACATCTTCCGGGCCGTGCTGCTTCCTGCTGTTGTAAGTAAGCGGGGTCTCACAACGTGGGTAACAGATCCAACGTCCAGCATATTAATTCGGTATTTGTCTGTTTATGAAGTTGGAGTATCTATATGCAGGTTCCGCACAGGACTAAACTCTTGTTGAGCTGCATATAATGCTTGACACCCTTTCGAGCGTTCGAGATGACGGCAATGGATATTCTCATTTACCTGTGAAAGCCATGGGGTTGAGTGTTCTCAAGACGTAAAAGAAGCACGTGGACTATCATTGGGTATGTATGTAGTACGTAATGTTGCAATGTGCATGTGAGTGGTGTTTATACCTCCTCGATGCTAAACCTATTCCGGACCGTAGATCTTCCCCACCTACTGAAGAGCTAACTCCACCCACTGAAGGGCTAACTCCACCCACTGAAGGGCTAACTCCACCCACTGAAGGGCTAACTTTACCCACTAAAGCCGTACTTATCCCGTTCTGGTTGTTTATTTGCAATACTGCTGCTGTTGTTTTGTTGTTGTTATATTGACGCGTTTCTGAAGCTGTATTTGTTAATTGTTTGAAGGGTTTCTTCCAGCTTAGAATTCCTTCCTTTTACAACTTCAAACAAACCACTCCATATAAGGTTCGATTCCATCCCTTCTGTAACTTCCGATTCCTTCAATTGCAACGCCTGCAATTGCTGTACGCCTGCAATTGCTGTACGTCTGCAATTGCTGTACGCCTGCAATTGCTATGCGCCTGCAATTGCAACGCCTTCAATTCTAGGCGTTTTGGCTAACGGTGATTCCTAGGGTTAACAGTCTCTTTGTTCCCATACAATTGCAATGTGCCAGGTAAGTCAGTTGTTCCAACGTTCCATTAACGTACCAGCCAGGTCAGTTATTGCAATACAATTGGGCATTGCAGCAGGATTTTCCTACTGTTGATTTCCTGCTGTTAATTTCCTGCTGTTGATTTCCTGCTGTTAATTTCCTGCTGTTAATTTCCTGCAATTGCTTCCCTGCTATTAATTTTCCGTTGGTTTCATCGCACTTATGTACACTTCTTTGACGGCCAGTGCCCTTTAAGGCTATTCCTACCGGACTACAGTACAAATTGCCTCGCTGGATTTTACTTGGTTGTTTTTTAACATTAACCTAATGCTAACTTAGGTATATTAATAGGATTTCCTTCCTTTCGATCTTCCTTCCTTCCGACGACCTACCTACGTTCCCTCCCACCACTTCTGTTCCAACGCCTTCATTCCGGACGAATGCCCCCCCATACAACTTAGGTAAGAAAATTCTCCCGGACCTTGAAAATTTTAACTTGGGAACTAATTGTATATCGATAAGCAGTACTCGACGCGTCCCTCCTTCGAATACGGTATTGTGTGGGTAGGTATTAGGATTGGGTAGGTGGGTGGAGGAAGAAGGAGGCTGTTGCGACAGCAACAGGTAAGTATAGGGGGGATTTGGGTGGGGATTAGGTGGGAACAGGGGAAGCTAGTACTAGCTAGCGTCCCTAGTTTCTCTCCATAATTCCCTTCCCAAATAGGGAAGGTCGAGGAGGTATAAACACAACCTGTTCAACCCGCTATACTATAGTATCATGTATGTTTGAGACAGTCGGGCAACCTTAAAAAGTGAGGCTTTCGTAGTGGTCGGTGTTAGTGATAGCTTCGTACCTGGCGAACGGCACGTACTATGTATTGCACCTACAAATAGCCTGGAGGTGGGGAGGGCGTGTGTATAACGATCCCGACTCTGTAATTGCATCTTTCTTCTTCATTACCGCCCTTAGACCGGACATGCGATGTGGGCTGTGCTTGGTTTCTTGGTATTTAGGTAACGTTCGGAAGGAGGCCTAGCCAGGTCGAATTTTTCCTTCTTTTTGCACTTATTGAGGCCTGACGCTTGCTTAGCTAACACCTAACGTCCAGGCCGAATCCCTGGTCGGTAAGGGAGTTTGACCGTTTGACTCACCTTCGGCGTTTAAAGAATGCTCTAGATTGGGCTGTTTGTGGTAGTTATAACTTGTTTGGTATCGCAGCTGGGTGCTTTCCGGGCAACTAGAGCTCTCACCGACAATTCTGCTTCGTATTCCGGCACGAAAGTCAACAACATACCAGCCACCAGGTCACATAATGGGGAGGATAGCGGCCTGAAGTATTTCTGATTCTAGTTACTTAGCAGCCTGAAAGGGGGCGCATCGTGCTATGGATAATGTGAACAAACCGACGCCCAACTCCAGAAACGAAAATAGGCTTTGCTATCCTTCATGTGATACATACCCAACCAGACGTCCGTTTCCATGCCCTCATTCAACCTTAGACGGCTATCAAGCCCATGTCCTGGGAGCTTCCACTGTTCTCCACCTGGCTTGGTCCCCCAACTTCGCAGGATCCAATCGACTAAACATTAAGAGTAAATCAAGCGCTTAGGCTAGCTAGCCTTCCATCTTCACGTCCTCGGTATTCGCCTTGCCTAGATTTTTAAGCAGGTAGCTTCGTTTGAAGTACTCGTTGGGGTGGACAATCGTCTCTAGCTGTGCTGTGGTCATGACGCCTTCGTCCTTCGCCTTGCTAATTTCGTTCTTGTGGACGAACTCAAATACACTAAAAGAATTGTAAGCGGTCAGCCCACGCGAGGTAGAGATATCCAGGGCAACTTGTAAAAGAGCCCGGGGAAAAGGCGGGGGAAGGGTGGGGGGAACGTACCGATTGCATGCCATATGAAACTTCTGCTTCTCCTTGTCTTCTTTGACGCCTTGTAAGACCGATCGATCTGAGATGCCCGTGGACTGTAGCAGGGCCGTGAGGTTCTCGAGATTAAAATGCCGGTATGGGCATCCGTGGGTCTCGCCCGGGCCCGGTGGGTGCTCCGTCAAGATTTTCTGGCAGGAGAAGGGAGAGTAGCCGCCTCCACGCCGGTTCGAATCTCCACCCACATCGCCGTACGCGTGCCGCACGTTGTACCTATACTCCTTGTTGAAAGTGTCGTCGGTGATCTTGTTGAACGAACTGCGCCAGAAGAGCAGACACTCCTCGAGGTTCAGGCCAATCCCCTTGAGGAAAAGCGTATACTGTAGACGGCCGTAATGCTTGAGATGTGCGTCTCTGCGGAGGGTCCGGTGTAAGCTTTGCATGCAGAGAGGAAAGCTGGACGACAAAGCATCTATATTTCGCGCCGAGATGTCGGCGCCAGGAACGGCTGATTCGCTGCTATTGTAGGAAGCATCAGGGGTTACGAAGTTCTTGGACAGGTGGTCCAGAATGGGGGTTAGGCGGTCATCCTCATCAAGTCGAGGTAGAGCCCGCGCAGTGAGCTAGAATTTGCGTAGAGTTAGTCGACCGTACAACACTGCTATCGCGGATGCATCTGAGTCTGAGAAGGCCCTACCTCTAACGCGCGCTCGAGTCTCTGAGCGAACTCGGCTACCACCATACTGGCTTGTTCTTTCGACGGCACGTATGCTTTGCCAGCCTTCAGGAACACCCTCCGCCCCTCGACCAGATCAGGCACCCGCTCCCAGTCGACCTTGAACCAGCTCTCCTCCTCGCCGCCGCCGGGCTTTTGATTCCCGCTCGTGGCTGACAGCTCGGTCGCATACTTGGTGCGCTCGTTGGCCGTGACAGGCTCCCAGTCGAGGCTGAGGGACTGTATGAATGCATTGCGCTCGCGGGCGGTTTCGTCGTTCAGGCGCAACCGGAAGAGCATGGTCTCGACGCGGGTGAACCGGCGGCGCAAGTCCTCGGTGGAGGCGAAGGCGAGCCGTAATATGAAGTGGCTGTAATGGTCCTTCTGGCGCTCGTCATGGAGTTTGGTCGAGGAGGACGAGTTAGAGTCGAGCCGCAGGTACTTGTCCAGTAGCGGCTTCATGTGGGCGGCCGTCTCGGCCAGGGTCTTGTTGCGGAAAGAGCATGCTTCCAGCTCGGCGAGGACTGGATATCGCAGGTGTCAGATGGGGATCGGGGTCAGGGGCTTTTGGTCCCTTGGCTATTGGCTGTTGGTTGGCTTACCCCGTAGTCTATCAATCGCCCACTGTTCGAACTGTTCGAGCGTGATGTCGGCTGTGGGGGGAGCGGCGTAGAAATTCAGACGATGAGGGTATTGTGTCTCCTTATAAGCCGGCTCGGCGAACTGCTTCTTGCGATGATCGGTGGTGTGTTTCCTTTTGGGGTCAATTCGACTGAAGTTTTGTCTCTGCATCTTGGGCGATGCTGTGATGCTATACTCGGGTCTATTCTATCTTCGTGTCTTCGTGACTTCGTGGCTTTATGTCTTCGTGGCTTCGTGGTTATCGTCGTTGACTCTCCCGTCCGAGTTGATGCTGATAAAGATTCAAGCTGGTTACTTCGTAGATTGACCACTTAACACCTGCCCGTATGTAATTGACTATTAATTAACTAAAACGCGTCTAAAGTCTAAAGTCGCGTTGGAGAGTCGCGACTGTCAATTAAGCTCAGTGCCCCACTCTACCATGAACCTGGCTTCCTGGTTGGTTGGTGGGGCCTGGCCTGGAGCCGCTACAACTCGGACCGTGGCCGGCTGAGGACAACTGCTCGACCTCCTGAACATCCCCTATTAAATCAGGGGAGAATGAACGCAACACTTCGATTTTCCATCTCTCCTATACTTATACTGCTGCTTACCCCAGTGACGTCTTGGCTATCATTATATAGTGGTCACTTCGACCATCACCGCGGGCTGCTCTGTATGAGGATTCTGGGGAATCCCGTCGATGTGAGACGAACGTTCCGATGAAGTAGAGCCGGAACGCGAGAACACTCCTTGGAAAACCAGCATCCATAATTCACGGCAACTTCTTCGTCCTCGTGTCTTAGGTGTAGTGAGTTAAACGTAAATCTCACCTCCACAAGGATAATCAAGGCCCGTTTTGGTGCGCAGGCAGATGATACTTGACTCGTCACAGAGATAGCATACATCGCCCCCTCCGCCACGGTCGTCCCGTTCGGAGAGCTCTATCAAACTGCGCCTTTTCATTGGAAGGTGATGGGGATTTTACGATACGAAGTTGTTTTTTCTCACTTGTAATGAAAGCCAGCCTGTGTCGCGAACTTCGGTCCCGTCATGTGCTCCCGCCTGAGGTCAGACTGCTTTTCACCATGGACCAACGATGCCCGGGACCAAGAAGGGTTTTTCTTCTCCCAGCTGCCTTCCATAGCTATGTTTCGACTCTGCATCGATCTCCCTGGGGCTTTCCTGGCCTAGACTTCTCTTCCACATACTTACTAGGTAAACAACCCGCTCAGATTAGACGAAGGTCTATATTGAATATTAGACACCAATAATAACAGAGACGGAGGGGATCGCCGCTCTGACTCGCAGCTGGTACATTCGACAACGTAGACTATCCGCAGCGATAATGTGACGTTAGAGGTTTTGATGGTTCAAGTGGATTTGTTCCAAGTTCTACGCCCATTGAGGAGAAAAGCAGCTGTGTTAGGGAGGAACAATGCCATTCTACACACTACAATAGCCCCTACCAATGGAAAAATAGAACAAAGGTCGTTCCGTTAACTCACAACAATTCCGACAAGAAGATATAGTTTTGGAACATTATACCATGTCAAAGTCTTATTACAGTATTTGGCTATGGGCAGAGAGACCAATTTTCCCTCTCCCAGCGGCGTTGCCTTGTCGCATCGTGTAAAGAAACGAGTACAGTTTTCTAGACGAAAACAGACAGTGTTCATGTCAACGATAAGACTATTTGAATACAGAATAGTTAGATCTCAATAATATCACTTCCTAAGATTAGTATAAGAACGTTGGCCGGTTCGTAAGGTAATCGGTCTTGCTTCTCTCATCATTCCACACACACACACACACACACACACACACACACACACACACACACACTTACACTCATACACACTTACAGATACTCTCACACTTACAAACACTCACAACACACAAAAATCACAGCCAAGATGTCTACCTTCACATTCACCAACATCTCCACTATTCAGGTTTTCCCTGAGGACAGGCCGACCGCTGCCATGCCCACCCCGTTCGCCGATGCCGCACCATTCACCCCCAGCCCCATCCAAGCCCCGGCTGTCTCTGAAGAGGAGGCTCTGCTCTTCGGCTCTGGAGTGGTTGACTCTGCCGATGGATGGACCTGCTGCAAGTGTGGCACTATGACATCTCAGGATCATACCACTTGCCGGAAGTGCAGCCACGGCTGCTGTGCCAGCTGCGACGATTAAGGGTCTGGTGGACTCGACTGACCTACCTACCCCGTAACTCCCACCACCGTCGATATGGGACGGTGATTCCTTTAAACTTCTTTTCAAATCTGATGTCAGGTGTGTAGTCTATGAAGAGCCTACTAGGAATATCGAAATGATTCGTACGTAGTTCTATCTCTAATAACAGACTATATTTTGGCAAGTATGAGAAGTGACTTCTACTAAGTGACCCCTCTGCAGAACAGGAAAGTATGGTGATATTGGTTTTGATGTAAGTATGACTGAAGTGACCCAACGAGGCGCAAGGTTGAGGCATCGCGCACCTCTGCCGCAATGTGGGCAGCCACCGTAATCCCTGGAGGCTTCGAATCTCAGCAATGTCGTCGCCCTGAGGATTGTTTCGGGGAATTTTCCCATTCTTTGTTACAACTTGAGGAAGGCTGCCGCTTCACAAAATGCTCGAGGACGCGAGACACAGTCTCTACGCTCCTCGAGCCTCTCGTTCGCTCTCTGGACGCATTTTGTGCGCGATGTAGTAGAAAGAGCACGAAATGGACTTCACAGACCGAGTGGCCTTGCTGGTCCATCGTCCATCATCTACGACCGAGCCTCTCCTGAGAGACTGACTAGTGAAGCTTGGTAAGCCTATTCTCCTGGATTATGCTGGCACGCTACTTGCTAGGTTTGAGCTCGACTTTCCAGAACCGGGTCGGCTCTACGCTCGGACACGTCTTCGGACGAGCTTTGATAGAGAATGGTCTAAGGTATAGGTAACGAACGAGATGGGGGTTGGAAACGGTCACTTGAGATAATCTGTTCTCCGCCCTCCAAACAAGACCCTCCTAAGACAAGATCCCAGTGTCAGTGTCATGGCATATCATTATTTAGTCTATTTGTAACTCATGGAAACATGAGATAGGACCGTATTTGACGTAGGTATCGCAAGATATGTTCATATTCAGCTGTTGGTCTTAGTGGTGTTACAACGAAGTGCGTTGTCGCTGAAGCCATGGTGTAATATGCACGCCTCACGGGAATTGCACCAACATTATACACCCTGCTTACCGCTGCCGCAAAGGAACTGGCACAAGGCTCAGTGTTGGTTTCAAACCAATCCTGATATATATTCAGCTTGTTAATGTTGGCAGAAGCAAAAGGAGTCCATATCTCACGTATCTACAGTCGCTGCAATCAAGAATGGGCCAACTCCACCCACTGTGCTACGTCTTGATGGTAAACATTCCAATCATGTACGATGCTCTATAAATAGCTGACAAGTGGCATGCAGCAGCTATCGTTCTTTCCCGCCCGCGCCTCGCGAGTAGACATAGGTGTACAATATTCGTAAGCCGGGCGGCATAGTCATGCGGCGCAGGGTAACACAACTGGTTTCAGGCCAGCACAGTTTGTTGGGTTGGCTCAGTTTTTCGGTAGGCCGCTTCGTTGGCTTGGTTTGGTGGCGTAATACGGAATGCACGCTCGGGTGACAATGCATACCTACACAGATACCTAGGTAATAATGCCCTGCGGCTGAGCAGCCTTGTCCGTATTCGTGGGCGTGGCACGCCACGTTCCTCCCCCGTACCCAATAGCTACCCATTGGGGGCGTTCCCGAATCCTACGGTTAGTGCCCGCCATCGCCGTTCCGATGCGGCGGATAGCCCCTATATGGTGCATTCTCGCCCCCAGAGCCCCGGGCGAGGTGCGCCACCGAAAAAAAGAAAGGAAAACAATAGAAAAGAAACAATAGACCGCCAGGCCAGCCATTAGATTGGACACAAAGTCAGTGCTTGAAATCCTATCTCGACTGGCATATCTGGAGAGAAGGTGTTGAAGGTTTACCTGGTGTCCATACTGCACGTTGAATACAATCGGAGTCAAAAGGGGGAGGCCACAGTTGGGCTCGTGATGGATCTCAATAAGAAGGGCCACGAGGTAGGTAGCCCAAGGTCAATTCAGGGGCCTATAATGCTGTTGACAGACTCAGTTCAGATTTTCATGACCATGGAGGAAGTAGTCGAAAAATAATACCCCGTAAAGAAAATAAGCCCCACGATGTCACCATATTTTGCATCTACTATAACTATAATTTTAAACTGGCAGAATAGAGCTTATCGCGAAGGCTACTGTAGCATCCACTGTGTAAAAGTCATGAACTAGTTAGGGGTTAGTTTGCTTATCTTGGTAAAGCCGGGCGAACAGGCGCTCTTTTAGGTTGGTAGATTGCTACGGCTCGGCTGAGGCTTCTGTATAGTCCCAAGATCTGCGGTTCTCATGGCGCAGGGGACGATGGCGAACTCGTACGATCACGATGCACGCACGCGGGACAGCGCGACTGCATCCTGGTTCTCTTCCCCATCTTTCACTGCGAAGTGGACGTCGAGGTCTTGTAATTGGCACAGCTCTGATAACGCAAGAGGTTGAATGCTGCATAGCAACAGCAACTATCATATACTTAGCGGGTATGTGATATAAGTTAATGAGGGGTAACGATGTGATATTCCGCACATGGAGTTGGAGCTTTGGATTGTCTCGCGGGGTAGAAATCTGATGACTACCTGGTTTTGCGACCTACCTTACCCAGGCTGGCCAGGGGCAACCTGGTCGTCTTTATTGGAGCGGTAGGTTGGAACCGCGACGATACCTACCTCGCACAGCAGATCTCTAGAGTCGAGATATGAGTCCCGGCATAATTGCAAGCAATAAGAAGGGAGAGCCAAGACGGATGATTTCTTGTTTTCGTCTGTATGCGCGCGCAAGGTAGTTCGGGGACGAGATTTCCGCAGGGCAGCCCAACAGCACCAACGTGCCTAAGTATCGACTGACATCCCACCTCTGTACCTACGGATGATGATTGAGGTCAGATCAAGGTTCGGGTAGGAAGAATCGGACGTTCCACGCTTGGGCCACGATGAGGGGTAATACTTCAAAGTGACAGCAAAGATGGGATGGAGAGTGACAGTAAATAAATGAATTTATATAAAGGCTTTGCCGAGCACGTTGGCCAAGACTAATGAGATGTGAGGGAACCTTTTCAGCTGCGATCCGAAGACATGATGGAGCTGGTTCTCGTGATGCTGATTAAGCCTGCTGTCTGTGCGAGGAACACCGTCACTGTCGCTATCGCTGTTGCAGAACTGCAAGGCCGGACTAGGACCAGCCACACCCGAGGTTTTGGGGTGACGCGCCGTGTGCGGTGGCAGTTGTCACTCTAAAAGATCTCGGATATTACATAGATAGTCGATTCAAATGCCGGCATAAGAGTCGATCGCCTTTCCTATTTCTGTCTAGTACGACCTTTTTTTCAGCATGGCTCTGTGGGGTTGGCACTTTCATAGTATCGCTTGTAGGGTAGGCTTGGTATGAGATGTGGTAGTGGTGGCGAGGTGATGCTTCTTTGGAGTATCGTCCTTTTCTGGACGTTATATGCTACGCAAGGAGATCTTGTTATACTAATTGGTTATTGAGACTGTTACGTTTGGCCTGGGGAACTTGGTTGACATATGTCTCGACAACGGACATTTCCATACATGGTCATCATAACACAGTGGCTGGGTGGTAGTCACCAGTGAGAGATGGCAGGCTATACATACCAAGACGGTCATTGTACGCGTGGTCAGCACCTCGTGGGAACCAGCTCATGTACAAGACGTGTATATGTAAGAATGCTTACGCTCGATCCCGACCAACGTTGGCCATTACGTACGCACAAATCTGCAAGGCGAAGAAGACGACCTCGACGACTTCTCGCTCCGGTGCAATGCAGTTACTGCGCATGTGCGCTATGCAATGGCAGGTGGCAGGTGGCAGGTGATATAATTAGCAACACAGCTTCATCCTGCCTCTTCGTGTCCGAGCTGCCCGTGCCAACTCTCCCGGTGATAGCCCCGGTGATGGCTTCATCACTGGAATACGGCGCTGGAAGACAAGCGACAGCAAGATCCGTAGTTACGAAGTGCTTGAACACTTGACGAGCACGGATATGGAAAGGATGATAAAGGACCAAACACACCGACTTAATGATACACATACGTAGCGTGGTAGCGCGGGACGATGCCACTATAACCATCGCTTGGCAGGCTTGGGAAGGGTTTAAGCAAAGATCGACGCTGCAAGTTAAAATTGCGGCGCGGCCACTGGCTGGAGCGCTGCTGCATGACTTCTTGCTGACTCCGCAACAGTTCCACACCTCTTAACAGCGCACTGTCCACCGAGGAACTTAAAGCCCACCAAGGAAGTCCACCAAGGAAGGGACAGCACCCAGTTCAGCCAGTGAGAAGGCAACATCGATGAATGGGAGGATGGGAGTTGCCCTGATGGGAATAACGTGGGTTGAACCGGACCTTTTAAAGAGGCTTCCATTGGAAGCAGCAATCGGAGGCAGGGAGGCAGCAGCGGAGGCAGCAGCCCACGATACCTGCCTATCGACCATGTATCATGTATCATGATGTATTGGGTTAGATACACAAGGATAATTTACTTGGCTATGACGATGTGGAAGACGACAAAACCTCATGTGCCGCCCCGGGGATTTGGGGGTGCTCCTCCCCCGGGCTTAGCTGCACATACCGGCACAGACAGTACATCCGTATATTAAACCTTGCATACAGCGACATATGGCGACGACGATGACAATGCGTTATGTAGAGATGAACCACCACAATTACGGAATACAAGCTGATAGTCACAGACATGAGGCTGACCGTCAAGCCGCTAGATACCACTGCGGAATAGTCCACGGAAGTAGGATGTACCTAGGTAGCTGTCAAAACTGGCTTCGGCCCGGCTTGAGTTGAAATTCAGTGGCAGCCGGTATTGCTACCACCTGCACTTACCATAGATACTACGTAGTATCTTGCAAAGTCGTTGGCTCTATGGCAAGCTATATTCCTACTGTATCCATCCGGAAGACCATCTAGCCTCGGGAACGTAGGTGGTAGTCTAGCACGTCTAGATAAGAACCTAGGTAGTTGCCGAATTTGCTTGTTATAACCAAGTCTCGCCTTATTCGAACTACCGATATACACACAAAATACTAGGTAGTAGCGAAGTTTTTTCCTACCCACGGCGGCGCTATCTTCAAAGTCGTTACGTGAACGGTTCCATAATGTGGGGCCGAGGGCAGGGTCTTCCTCTATCGCCTGCCAAACGCCGAACGATATCCTTCGAGATCCAGTGTATTTCGGCTCATCGTAGAGTCTCGAACAGCACGTGAACGGCTAGATACAGCACTAGAGCGAATGCATTGACTCTACTCGCACCAGTACCAACTATGAGTCAGTTACGAAGAATCTGCAATTGGGAAGGGCCGCTGACGCCTCCAGAGGGAGCCCAATGACGAAAGGGTGTAGTTAGGTATGCATGTGTTGAATGTCGATGGAAGTCCAGGAGGACTTCGTATATGCCAATTTAGAGTTCAACATGGCGTAACCGTTGCAATATGATGTCTGCAGCAAGCAGGCGGGCGGGCGTGCGGAGTGCACTGAGCCTATAGGGTAGATACCTGGTAGTGAGTTAAGGTCATGAATTTGTTGTCTATATGTACCTAGGTAGGGACTGAGCATGTCTACGTACTGAGTATAATGTTCGGGCTGTGTGAATAGGTGGATAGGCACGATAGGCTGGATTGTAGGTAACTACATACCTAGGTAACTACATACTATGTATCTATGTATGCCTTCGTTGCCTTCCTGCCTTCCTGCCTTCCAAGCTTGTCGTAGCCGCGGGATCCATAAAAAGCTATAAAAGGGCTGTCACTTGTCCCAGAAGATCTGCCAAATGCCCCCCAGACCTCGGCGATTGATTCGACGGCAGCGTCCGATAGGCGGCCCGCTATCCTTGATCAGCCTCCGTTTCAGCGAAAATGCTTACATGTAAATGCAACTAGCATGCGCCGCCAGGGAGTCTGGGGAGTAAGCAGGTGCCATTCGTGACACGCGACATCCATAGCTTTCTTTAGTGGTGCCCCGCGATGCCCCAAGAGCGAAAAGGAGGGAGAGTATCAGATACCTATATTGGTAGATAGATAACATATATCACCACTGTAAGGAAGCAGTTTTCTATCTCATTCACACACGATACGAGGTCTTATTACCTAGGTAGCCACCATGAATTGACTACAACAAAGAGATATGCTTTGGACAAACAATCAATAGCAATCAATGAATTATAACTATGCATAGTTGCCTACCTAGGTAGTACCTAGTATGTCGAAGCACTGTGCCATGGCAGTTGGTGACGATTCAATCTGTGCGTCCGCTTATACTATGTACTGTATCTACTGTATGCCACTGAGTGCTGTATTTTTGGTGCTCGATTCTTTCATGCCCACAGTTCAAACACGGAAGCAGCACACTGTATATGTAGCTTACCTCGTAGGCATGTATATTTGTAGTTAGTCACCAATGTTAGTGCTCTGGCGCTAAGCCATCTTTTCAGCAGCAGCCTCCTTTGTCCCTTTTCACGCCTTTTTACTTGTACCAGCTTTTCCCACACCCGATTCCATTGCTCCAACTAATCGAATTGGATCTTGTTGATTCCTTCACGTTCTCGAGAACCACCGACTCGAACCCCCTCCCAAGACGACGTCCGCACCCACGGATGCCTCTGTATATACATACGCCCGTAGCGTAGTGCTTTCTTGCACCAACATATAATTCTGACTTGGACATCGCTACCGGCTCTCTTGGGCGACCTTGCCTTTACTTATCATATCGTTCGTACAATACATAAGGTTATCGGCCTCGCTGCTGAGCCCCCACCACCCCTGTTCCTGTTGTGAATGCAGCACCAAATTCCGACCGTTTCGAAACCTTCCCCGGAAATGAACACGGCCTACCCTTCCGGGAAAGTTTGCGACAAACCCTAACGACAACTCTAGTAGAATTTGAGTCTACTCTGGTCGTTGCGCCGGCGACGAGAACGACGCCCGAGCACGACGCCGACTTGCGGATCCTCACCAGGTACGGTCAGCCATTCGGTAAAATTGGTCGGCTGTCTGGCTCGGAACTTGGCTTCTGGGTCGGATCAGTAGCCACGACGTCCAACTGTCGTATGCCTCGCGCTCCCTCCTCGGCAAAGAGACAGCAGGGCGCTTCACAACACCATCGCGACACTAGACACGAGAATGGCTTAGTCGGGCCCGGAAAGCGCGTCGTCAAACAGAAAAGTCAGGGCCCTTTGGATGGTAACGCTGTCGGCAGACCAGCTGACGATGCCGCTTCCACACCAATTCCCTCGACGCCGCCCCCGTATACAATCACCAACGGCTATTCCAAGTTCCCTCCCGCCACCCCCGAGATGGCCGCCGAGCACAGAACGGCCGAGTCGCTGAGGAGGGCTTCATTGGGCGGCTATTCCGAGTCCTCTTCCTCCGAGTCGTACAATTCTCACCTCGGAAACGGACATGCTGCCGCCCAAGAGAACCACAGACGGATCGATGTAAACGCTACCAAGAACACTAACGTACATCGAGACCCAGGTCCTCTCGACTTCGCGCTGACCGTCCTTCGGTCGTGTCCCTTGCAGGATACTATTGCCATTCTTATTATCCTGATGCAGATCCCCCCTATTGCTTTGTCCGGCATCTACATGCTCTTCACCCTTCTGACCTTTGTTACCACGAGCAGTGGCCTGACTTTCAGCGACGTTTTCGAGTGGAACCTCGGTGCTCCTTCGTTGGCGACGGTCATCTGTGTCGACGGTATCGTGCTCCTCATCTGGCTATTTCTTTGGGGTCCCATACAGCATATCATCCTCGATCTCGCACAGATGGTCATTGCACTTGGCTTGGGCGGTGGTTCTAGTTCACGGGATGGGGGATCCATGAAAAATTCTCTAATATGCCTGAGCATGATCCTGCTCTCCCATGGCCTACGCCACACCAAGATGAAGTACTCGCCCATCGGATACCTCTTGGGCTCGAGCCGCTTTTTGACGTCCGATCTCGATGATCCGCTCGAATCTTTGGATTCCATCCGAGGCTACGATAGGGTGCAAGCTGGGTGGTTAGGCTGGGTTAGGAGCTTACTAGCAATTCACATCTTAACGCAAGGTTTAGTTAAATATATTCGCGACTGGTATCTGCGGCGGGAGCGCCGTGACAGTCTGGCTCAGAGCGCCGCCGATCCTGAAGCTGGCAAAAGCTATATGATGGACGCCGACGGTGGGTTTTTGACGCCGGATACTGACGCTGCTGCCCTGCAGAGCTCCAATGCTTTAACAACGAAAAAGAAAAGAAAACAGAGTGCTCAGATACGGACTAGGCAGCCACTTTGGGCTGCTCTAGCAAGTACGAAAATTGTGGTGGTGAAGGAATATGAACTTACTCATGCCGCTTCCGAATCTGCTGGTTCGAATGCTACGGACATACATAACCTGGGGAATGCCCCTTTCAACACGCAGCCTGGACAGATCTGGGTATCTTACGTCGGATGCGACGAAGTGTGCTTTAACACGAGCCACTTCCCTCCCCACCATGTCTCCGAAGCACAGCGGGAGAACCCGATGGTCGACCTTACCATGCCGTTCTACGTAAGGGTCAACAATGCTGTCTGGCAGCCGACGCGAATGACGCCGATCGAACATCCCGAGGATCATGGGGAGGGGATTAGGTGGAGTGGGGACATTTATGGTTTGACCCCTATGTCCAACTACGAGTGCGAGTTCATCAGCACTTTGACGCACGAGGTCATATTTTCGACGAGTGTTAGGACCACTCAGGCCAAATCGGCCGATGTAGATACGAGCACCTCGAAAGCACCGGGTCAACGCTCGCTGCGTCCAGACTCGCCAATGACGACCCTCAGGACTTCCATCGCTGCTGCTGAAAGCAAACTGGCAGAAGAGAAGTCCCGTCAAAAAGCCTCACGAAAGGAGTTTCATCGCAAGACGAACGCCATGAAGAAGGAAAACGAGAAACTGTCTGCTGCAGTTCAGTCGGCCGGCACGGGCGACGACAAGCTACGGCAGAAAATCCAGCAAAACCTGACACAGCAGAAGCAGGCCGAGCAAGCTATCGCAACTCTGGAGGCAGAGCTGAAGGACTTCGAAACCATCCCAGAGACCTTGAGGTCTGCCTGGAAATCTAAGCAGTCCTTGTGGAACAAGGAGAAAGCCAAATATGATGGGGCCGTTGCCGCATTCAAGCGCTTCAAGTCAACCGTCGACAACGGTCTCAAGGGCCTTGAGGAGGAGAAAACGAGTCTCCAGACGAAACGGAACAAGCTCAGCACTCGCATTGCCAAGGTTGAGGGGGAGCATGCACGCATCGCTGATGCCAACGCGCGCGGACTTGACGAGGCGGAACGGAGACGGCAAGCTAGGGAGACCTACGAGAACGACGTCGCCAGTGTGGAGCGCGACCTCATTGAAAGGATCAACGACAATGAGGCGCATATTTACAAGAAAGATCAAGAGAATGTGGTCCTGAAAACCGAACTTGACAACTTTCACACTCAGCAACAAGCAGCCTACGCCTTTGCAGCAACGCTGGACTTCTCCGACGCCAATGCTGTTGCTCACTTCTCGCCACCTGCATCTGCCGCACAACTTCAGAGTGCGCAGCTGCAAAGCACTGTGTCGCATGCTCCTTCGTTCGAGTCGACCGCTGCCTGGAACAACAGTCTCTACAACTCGTCTCTCTGGGGCCCATCGCCTCTAGCGCCTGCGTTCACGCCGCAGACGGCCGCTGTTGTACCTCACGCACACCCGCATCATCCTCATCATCTCGCAACTAAGTCCAGGGGCCGTTCGTCATCGATGCTCAGCGACGTTTCCGGTTTCACCCAGAGTAGTGCTACGGACGACGAAATGGACGGAAACGGAGGTGTTGGCGCTGCCGTTGGCTCGTCCGGTGTCCTCAATCACAACAGCAACAACACTAACAAGGTTGGGGCTATTGGGTTTCGAGCGCCGCCTCCTGGCTTCGAGTTCTCACCTATGATGGTCCGACGCTCCAATTCCGGTGGCAACATCAATGGCGGCGAAATGGCGAGCGATCGTAGTAGCAGCGCGAGCGGTAGCGACGGTAGCCTGAAGAGTGCTCGAGAGACTATGAGCCCCTCACCTACTTAAGGTGGTGGTGACCACGGCACTAGCCTGCCTTCCTACGCCCCTGCATATGTTGCCCCCTCTCTCCCTTTACCGGGCTTGCTTGTGTCAATTGTTGGTGGTCAACTAGGTAGCTCTTGACGGGTGTTCCTATCCTCCGTTTTGCGAAGGTGGCAGGCCTATCAAACCTCACACTCAACTTCCACTGCGTTTATCCGGGCTGAATTAGGTAGATTGGATTAAGCAATACGAGTTCTTATCCTTCGAAGAAAACAAACGAACTGAACCATTTGTGTGATGTAGGCGTGAACCCCTTGACGAACGAGTTAGATCTAGCCAGGTCGTCATGCTGTATTCGACGCTCGTATTGCATATGAAGACTGTTTGTAAGTCTCATAAATGGGCCATTATAAACGATTGTCAGCAAACGATACGGAGGGTATAGAGTAAGCTGCTGGTTAAACGTGTCTGATTCTTGATGCTGTCCGGGTTTAGTCTATTCGATTCGATTCAGTTGCTTTATGTAGGTAGAGTGGCTGCTGTAGAGTGGCTGCAAGTCTCGAACAGCAATTGCGCCATTATATGTCTGGTGCGTGCGCAACTCGCGCACAATAATTTTCCGAGTCGAAACCTATGAGGGTATGGATATACTTGAAATGTATAAGGAGAACCAACCCCTTTCTGGATACACCTACCAGGTCCACTGCCTTGTATGGACGACGGGACGGATTTCAGGCGGATTTCGGAGTTGAGAATCCGGGATCCGATGGAGTATGTTTAAGAGCTGATTAGGTAAGTTCACTCACTGACTTCATACCTAACTAGCAATGAAGTAGTTAACCTCCAGAGATCGACACATGAGACTGACTGACTACTTTGACTATCTAGGAAGGACATTCGTGAGTGAGTCACTGACTCGCCAGCTAAGTTAGTTTGATATGTTGGATTGCACTTCGCCTATCTACGCGATCGATGAGCTCTGTTTGGTCTGCGCTATAGCGATGTTAGGTATTAGCAGCTTACATGGATACGTACGAAGTACTACCTTATGTCATGGGCTTTGGTGGTGGGCGTGAAGCCCCATGGCGCGCCCTACGCTGCCCCAGGCTCCAGTTATATACGGCACAGATGAAGCGGAGTTCGGGATTCGCGCACAGGACGCAACGAATCCGCCGCACTTATACCCAAACCCGCCCTCTTTCCTCAGGAGTGGTGGTCGTCGCGAACTGCGATATAGTTACTTTCAGTCTACCAGCAAAGCGAAAGCGGCATTCCCGAATCCCTTCTTCGCCCTTATCTGTGATCTCCAATTTCCATCCAACCCGCCGGAGTTGACTAGTAAAGGGGGGGCTTTCTCTTAGCATCACGGAACGGCAGATCACGTCGGTGTAGTGGTGGTATTTTGTGCTATCGCGTCACCACCATACATACTACCTACTGTGTAGACGCAATAAACCCGCGTTCATATGCAGTGTCGTACGCTCTATATACATAGGAGTGCGTGCAACTTTAGAGCGTTGTTATACCGTATACCGGCATACCCAGGGTAGAGGTAGTCAGTCAGTCAAGACATACTTCCCGCCGCCCTTCTGGATCAATCCCGCCGCCCCGTCGGGGACTTTAACCGTTAGCCCCTTTACATCATCTCAGGGAGTCTGAAGTGGGTGTCTCAAATCTCCGCCGCCGCGTGGATGGATCCCGCAGCAGCAGCAGCAGCAGCAGCGCTACCAAGACCGCCGCTAGCCAACAATAACCACCACCAAAGATCATCCTTGTCATCATCGACATCACCTCAACACCACCAGCAGCAACAACAACAGCAGCGCATCTCAGCCCCCTACGGCCACGCCTGCACCAACTGCGCCAAAGCGAAATGCAAGTGCGTCAGCCGCGCCGGCCCCGGTGGCGGTAAGCCTCCCGGCCCGGACTCCAAGTGCGATCGCTGCTACCGGCTCGGCCGGGAATGCACGCCGTCCGCGACGGTGCGGAAGCGGGGCACCGCCCGCCGGACCGCCGCCCGGTCACTAGGAGGGGCCGCCGGCGGAACTGGCGGCAGTGGCAATGGCAGTCCGGGCGGGGAAACCACCACGGCGAGGACGGCCCAGCTCGAGGAGAAGCTCGACGACCTCGTCTCCCTGCTGCGGTCGCAACATGCTGCCGCTTCCGCCGCCGCCGCCGCCGCCGCCGCCGCCGCCACTGCTGCCGCTACCCCGACCGCTACCGATGTCGGCGCCGATAGCGGCACCACGACGGGTCCCGGCACCAGCAACAGCAGCGGGCCGACGCCGCACCAGATCCCGACGCCGGAATCCAGCGCCGCCGGCGACGAGAACGTAGTGTCGCGGCCGCAGGCCCGGCTGCGCAGTGGGGACATGGCACCCCGTGGTGGTGGTGGTGGTGGTGGTGGCGGTAAAAACCCGTTCCACATAGCGGCGTCGTCGTGCTTCCAGCTGCCGCCGGGGACGCCGGCCCCGCACATACCCGAGCTCGAGCCCGCGAAGGCGGAGGAGTGTTTGCAGTTCTTCCGCGATAACCACTTGCGCTTCTTTCCGTTTGTTTATATATCACCGGAGACTACGTACGTTTCCCCCTGTTACTGAGTTTTGCTACGCTTGTTTGGTTTGACTCGGTCTTTCTGCCGTCCCGGACTCCATTCCTACTCTTCTGTCTCTCTGCCTTCCCCTTGCGTTCCACTCGAACGGAGTTTGACCAGGTGCTTGTTGCTAACATGCATTTTCTGTAGTGCCGAAGAGCTGCAGAAGAAGCGGCCATTCCTGTGGCTCAATATACGCACCCTGACTTGCAAGTCGTCAGTGCAACAGGCCGCGCTCGGCCATAGAATACGGGAGATCATCGGGCAGCAGGTCCTCGGTCAGTCGGACCGTACCATGGATTTACTGCTCGGGCTACTCGGGTTTCTCGGCTGGTACGTATTCTGATCCGCGTTACGGCGGGTTTGCTTCTCTACTCTGTTCCCATGTTTCCATTTAAGTGTCTATTTTCGCGCTTGGTCGAGATGGAGACAAACTAAGATAGAATAACATTGATCGGTTATCAACTAACGCGTGCCCTATTCACAGGGGTATGGTCCAGGCTATGGGGAGGCCGATGATGGCCGTCTTCACGGGCATCGCCACCGGCATAATATCCGACCTGCGGCTGGACAAGCCCTCCCATTTCAACCCCCTCAAGGAAGCACACGCCTTCAAGCCCTATCGATTTACCTGCCAGGTACCCTGGACCTCTTCAGACCGCACCCACGAGCACCGTAGGGCTGTTCTGGCATGTTATATCATAAGCGCTAAGTATATACCCCCTTTTTCTTACTCCTTCCTTTCTTCACATCTCTTCTTATGCATATGCTAACCTCGACCGTGTACAGCAACTTTTATTTCCTCAAGACCCAGATCATGCGCTGGACCCCATATATGGAAGATTCCCTGGAGAAGCTCTGGAACGAGCCCGAGTGGCCCGGGGATCAGGTCCTCGCCACGCTCGTCCGCATCTTCAAGGTCCTCGAGGATTTCTCGCACGTCCAGTGGAACGTCTCCGACTTTGGTGGCCGGCCTGGCGCGCCGAAGGCGACCGCCATGTACTATGTCAAGGGGCTGCGGGCGAACCTAGAGGAGATTAGACGGAATCTGCCGGATACGCTGAAGGAGAACAGTACGTACCGTCACATTCTTCGGTCTTCCCTCCTTTCCTTTGCTATGTTGTCTCGTTTAAGCGATGTCACATACATAATATCTCTCTTATACCAATGCACACCCGCCTTTATCTTTATGAACTAACCGATGTGCCTGAAACGAATAGAAATCGTTCAGACTTACCTCTATTCCGCCGAAGCTCAGATTAACGACCTACCGATGCAGAGCCCGACCCCTAGTGCCACGCCGGGGTTCATAGACTTCGGCCGGACGGAGTGCTTCGACCTATGCTTACGAGCCATTAAGCTATGCCTTGAAAATTACTTCTCGTTCGAAGCCGCCGAGTATATCGGTTTTTCGATGCCAGTAAGTACCCAACGCATCCGTTACAACATCCCAGCAAACCTTCCACTTTGCTCCTGCACGGCATACTACCCCTCGCCCCCCCTATTTACTCACGCCAATATCATGGCAGATGTTCCTGCACTACGCGCGCGCGACGCAGATCCTCTACCGGCTATCGCTGTCGGACGACCCGGCGTGGGATCGCGCCTCTATCCGCCACACGGTAGACTTGATCGGGGTGCTCGTCCTAGGCGAAGAGCGCTTCGCGTCGGTGGCGCGCGCCGTCGGCCTCGAGAGCGACGGCCCCGACGGCGGTGACATGTTCACCAAGGGCGCCCAGGCCCTGCGCGCCACCATCCCCATCTGGCGCGCTTCGCTCGAACACGTTGGCGCCATCCCCCCGAGCAGCAATACCGCCGCCGCCACAAACGCCATCACTGCAAGTGCTGGTGCTGTTGGTGGTGGCGATACTATGAGTGGTGGGGCTAGCAATACCGTGGCGACGGCGACATCGACTACAGAGGATATGGTAGGACCATCGGCGGTGGATGTCACTATGGGCGATGCTGGCGTTGGTGGTGTTGGTAGTGGTGCAGTAGTCGGTGATCTAAACAGTGCTGCCGAACTCCCGTCTTCGCTTGACGTAATGCAGGATTTCATGTGGGCGGATTTCACGGAAGATCCGTGGATCAGCGACTTTTTCACGTGGCAGAGCCCGATGCGATGAAAAGATTCGGTTGTCGCAAACACAGAAACAGGGGATGCGGGCTATCCGCCAGGGAGGCGTCAGTGACGTCAAGGAACATTGTACGAACGAGCTACCATGAACTCAGGTTTCATGCTGTGTAGAATAACTACTTAGATCAGGGAAGTCGGCGTACTTAGAAACCACAACTCCGGAGTCTGGCGGTAATTATCAACTCATGAAAGGCAGTGGCCTCTCTTCTCAACATCACTGAACCCTTCCTGTCTTACTCAGTGCTTCCGCCCTTTCCCTGTAACCCTGTACTTCGAGCCATACCGATTAGACATAGACACTCGAAACCCAGTTGATTTTGATTTTATTTATTAGACCAAGAGTCTGTTACGCTGGTCTTGCTACGGTATGCTTGCTGAATTTCACGTAGCATGCCTTCGCGATTCCTGCACAAAACGTTCTATTTTTTTCAAGTCCAATATTTGCGCAGTTCATCTACTAATAGGAGACATTGCTGACAACGTGTTCGGAGTTGCGTGGTCTCTCGTATCTCAACTTAAGTTACAACTGACACACAGTACAATATATATTTAAGATTTATAGAAAAGTACTATTGTACCCACGCCAGAAATACCTGGATACTAGGTACACATGGTAAGGACTACTCGTGCCAAGAACCAGGGATATTGCGCCCAACATCTTATGCGGTTGGTAGATGATCAGTCAGGCGCAGTATCACAAACCATATTGGTCAGGGTCTCCCCGTAAAACCAACGGTCTTAGACAGCCCAGACAAGTGATAACCAGCCTATTCATGGTGGAAAAAGTCGACCTCCTTCGGTTGTGCGCATCTACTCCCTACAGGTCAACGCCACTCCTGTTCTGACCTCAAAAATCCTCTGCCCTGGTCGGAAAGGCGTCGCCTACGATGCCCTCTTTAATGACACAGTTCTGGGAAGCCAGGAATCCTCCTGCCGACCCTACACACCTTTCTCTCAAGGGAAAGACGGTCCTCGTTACCGGGGCTAATTCGGGCATGGGCTTCCACGCCGCGATGAAGTACGCGCAGCTAGGGGTATCCAAAATGATCTTAGCCGTCCGCTCGAAGGAGAAAGGCGAGGCAGCTAAGGCTTTGATCAATCATAAGACGAGCAGCTCGGCCGACATCGTCGTGATGACCGTGGACTTAACGGAGTTCGCCTCTGTGGCGGCTTTCTGCCGTCGTGTCAGCGAAGAGGTCGGCGAACTGCACGTCGTGCTTCTCTGCGCCGGGGTCATGATGCCTAGGTTTACCCTGAGCCCCGAGGGCTACGAGCTGAACTTGCAAGTCAACGTTCTATCCACGGCCCTGATGGCACTTCTCCTGCTCCCCAAGGTTCGGGAAACGGGGGCCCGGTCAGCAGGACGTGGCGGTGGTGGGGATCCAGCACATCTTTGTTTCCTCAACAGCCTGGCGACGCAGGAAGTCGACGAGAAATGGATACCGCCTGGTGACCGATCTCTGATCGAGCGCATCAACGACTCGTCCAGCTTTGACCACATATCTCAATATTACTTGGTCAAACTGGCAGCAAGATACTTCATGCGGGGTATGGCTGATGCATGCGGGGGGGATAAAAACGTCGTCATCAACTGCTGCTGCCCAGCCATGTGCAGGACGAACCTACACCAGAATTACGATCTTTTCACGAGAATCATTGTCTACCCATACAAGCTACTCTGCGGGCGAACCGCCGAACAAGGTGCCCGGACGCTGGTCAGCGCTACCGGCCTGGGGCGCGAGAGCCACGGAAGGCTCTGGCTGAACGACGAGTTGCCGCCGTAAGTAACTATCTATGTGTAGTCCTAATGTATATTTCTGTCTGAGTCGTGACTGAGATCCTCCGTAGGCCAGCTATGTTTCTCGCGACTGAGCGCAGCGAAAATCTCTACCACAGGACCTTTGACGAAATCATGGCCATTCTGAGAGAGAAGGCCAATTTCGAGTGAGTCATTCAGGGGTTAACTAGCTGAAATCGACATTACCATGCAGTGTTGACGTAATGGCGTCGATTCATATCTAGGTATATTCTTCTTTCATACATGTAATATTAGTACACGGTGTTAGAATAGGGGTATATTGCCCCACATATTGTATATGCTCAATATCAGTCTAGTCCCCTCCAGCCTCTCTGGCCACTTCGTATGGAACCTAGGGGGTTATCAACTCATACAAATGATACACGGTACCTAGGTAGTATAGATGAACCATTCAGTAGATTCGGTTCTCTATCCACAGCTTTTTCTTACGTTCTCGGAACATGATACGAACTCCCATGTCAGGACGGGCGGAACCGTTGGGCATGGAATTCCTTTTAGGCACCGATCCATCTGGAAGCTTGAAGTCATACTTCAGGAGCAAGTTTGCCAGTGTGACCTTGAGGGTATTTCCTGCAAATACGCGCCCGGGGCATGCCTGCAGGCCGTCTCCCCAGCCAGGGCTGTCCGGCCCTAGAGTAGTGTACTGATGCCGCTGTTCGAGTCCCGGCTGTTGTCGTAGCTTGAGGAAACGCCAGGGGTCAAACTCCGTTGGATCCCTCCACAACTTGTCTGACCACGGAACGTCGTGTACGTCGACACATATCACGGAGCCGACAGGGAGCTCAGGGCAGTTGGATAGCTTGAGCGGCGTACGCAATCGTCGAAATAAGGACACTATTCATGCGTGTTTCAGTAAACGACACCAATACCTAAAAGATGCCTTTTAATTTTTGGGGTATAACTTACTGTAGCCGTGTGGGTTGAAACGAGCACACTCTCGCATGAAACTATCCAGCTTCTTTAGTTCACCGAGATAGGATTGAGGTAGTTGGCCATCCACCATGACACTTTCAATTTCATCCCTTAGTTCATCCACCAATTCTGGACGCACCAAAAGCTCGGCCATGATGAAGTACAAGGCGGAGGATGTAGAAGGCGTCGACTCGAACGAGACCACAATGAAATCATGAGCAACCTGCTGAGGAGTACGCTCCTCGGGTGCATAGCGCGATAGCATCCAGGCGGTCATGGGAAACTTCTTATCTGGCTTCGCTCGCATCAGCTCGCGGTTCTCGTCTTCCTGATATGCCGTTTCATACTCTCGAATGTCTTGTTTCACCACGGCACGAAGAAGGAATCTCATGTACCAGTATACTGCCCAGACAGGCAGAAAGGCGAAGAATGTTACAAGTGGCCGAAGAAAGCGCGGCGGCAGACTGGAGAGGTATATCGCAACCACTATCACCATGGGGAACGCCTGGACTGCCAAAAGCCATCGTTTGTCGCTTCCCATCTCCGGTCCCACTAGGCCTGTGGCATTTGTAGCTGCTATTATCGCCTGTAGAGTAAAATACATAGGGAAAGACTTCCATTCAGGGCATTGCCCCAAAGCAGAATCGCATGCGAGACGGGCGCTCTCTTGGTGTGCATGGACCCGAACAGGTACAGCTCGGGTAAGATCCACCCCAATGGCTTTGTGGACGGCGCTCATATCATTACCGAGCAGCTTCCACCCTCCGAAAAAGACGTGGGTGAAGTACAGCAGCGCCGAGGCTTTTGTTGGTGGTACGCGTTTGATCTCATCCCAACTGGAGGCCGGGAAAACGACGTATTCAAACCCCGAGTAGGTGATTAGGTATGGTGAATCGGGGTGCTTACGAGCCCCTTCGGACAGTATAGCCTTATAGTCGAAGCGATGCACTCCCTTGGGCGGACGGACTACTGGCAATCCTAGTCGACGAAGTGAAGACCTTCGCGCTCTGACCTGGTCCACGACAATCGCTATGACAAGGAGCAACGAGATACCCGCTGTATATAGTAATTGAGATGTTGGAGTAGATGATGTAAGCAAAGAGTCTCGTACTCTTTTGAGAAAGGGGACGAGAAGCTCGGATTTGTTGTGCCACACGGCTGTGATTGCGTCGCCCATGGCAGCATGCTGCTCTTGCAGTATGCTAAGTTCCCGCTGCAATAATTGTCGCATTGTGTTGATGACTCACTATGTCCTCGGCTGGAGGAAGTAGGACTGGAAGAGACAGCGACTGAGTTGCGGAGGTTGAATGCGTCATGGGCTGGCAAGAAAGGCACCTCGCATGAAGTTGGTGTAGTCGTGCACATGCAGCAGATATATCATAACATTCATTTATGCCGATAGCATTACCGGCGATAATTGGATCAAGGTTCCTGTATTGTTGGCTCTTGAAAGTCACAACCCCTCCTTTTCACCCCTTACTTGAGTGAGGGCTGCAGTTCCAATTATATTTTGAGGTACACCCGCATTGAACCAGACCCGTAGCAGCATGTTGGTCGTCGTTCTTATTTTATCTCTTTGGTGCTGTATTGGTCATATAGTCCGTCAGTAGCATTCTGTTGGAAGATGTGGTAGTTCTCGCCCTCAAGGTTTGAAGGGGATAACTTCGTGTGGGACCTGTTGTATTGCTAACCCTGAATCTAACCCTAAGCCCAGATTGAACCTGCATATGAAGCAAAGCACTTCTGCAGCCCGGAGGGTCAGACTTGACGAGGCATGTGCGGTATAAATATTCAGACATTCACCGAGAATAGATAATGCTTGGCATACGCGTCGCCGTGACCATGAAAAGCTACTACGCAAAGTCGGACCTTGCTGCTTCTTGTGTATACTCGAGTGACCTCAGTTCAGAGGAAAGTCTGGGGGTTTTGCAGATGCCTAATCTGATTCCGCAGCACATTGGCAAACCGGAACACCATCCACCATGGCAACCCCCCCTGTTTGGAACCACGCCTCTAGCTCCCGCCCCCTATACAAGCCGTTATGGTCCAGCCCGAGTTCCGTGCGTTGCGTACCTACTACTGCGCCGAAGGTGCATTTCGAGTCCACAGCCGCCGCCCTCCAGACTCGCATCACGCTGGAACTGACCGTCACGGCCAAGGGAGCCAGGGGGTCCAGGGCCCGAATCCTGCTGCCGCGGGCTCTGCCATTTCCTACGGCGGCCGCTCGAGTTGTCTTCGATAGCGCGACAGCGTGTGACATCGGCTTTCGTGCGGCTTTCGATCGCACCCACCGTGCCGTCCACTCGCCATTCTCTGCAGAGGATCTAGTCGTGGACGACTCCTCTGCACCCGAAGTACAGCGGCCTAACGATGTACCGGAGCCGTCGACGGCCATGTTTCCGTCTGTATATAGCTGCAGACTGAGTAGGTGATACAAGGTGGTCGCCTCTTGTACCAGAGCCTTGACGCGGTTCAGCGCCATGGATCTCCACCCCGAACCCGGACCCGAGCGCCCTTGTGCCTGTCCCAGTTCCTGATCTTCGAAACCGCGGTAGGCCTGCAGCGGGAATTCTACAGAATCGTCGCGTTGAACGCTCTGGTGCCTGCACAGGGCTGAAGTCCGGTCAAGTTCGGCTTTCCATGCATCCAGCCGGGCCGATAGGGTTTCCATAGCATCGTGGCCATCATAGTCTGATCCCTGGTTGGAAGGTGGCGATGATGGTACGCCGGTGCGACGTGACTCGGTGTACCTCCACACGTCTTGAAACATCCCGCATAAGCCTAGGTGTATGTCCTCAACAAGAAACACAGAGGGCGTGGCTCTTCGCGTAGTGCGGATCATCATGAGTAGGTTGCACCTAGCTCTGCCTGATGGCTCTATGTCTGAACGCTCATACAATATATCCAGCCTTTGAGCATTCCAGTGGGCGAAAGTTGATGGTAAAGCGACGCTAAGTTCTTCGCAGTGAATGGTGGGTGGTTGATTGCAGAGTAGCGACATGACAGTGCTGGCCTTGAATAGATAGAACACAAGCCTTTGTTGGCTACTGTCAGCGTGCGTATGGATAGATTAACGATGAGAGGCGCGGGGAGGAAGAGGAACGAACAAACAAACCTTCTTGGCCACTCTCGTACGTAGTAGTTGTATGGTAGGAATGTACCCGGGAAATGGATACGGGCTTGGTAAGCCGCGGCGTTCGCGTCGAACACCCCAGCTTTCCGAAGGAGAGGGACGAATAGACTATTGAGGAGCATTGCTCGGTTGGTAACACCTCCGTCCTGGAGAAATGTCAGTGGTGTGGGTAATAGAAATCGCTACATGAACGCAGCAGCAAGTAACAGACTCGATGATATAGGGCAAAGATGATGTTCAACGCCGCAGCTTGAAACATTTCCGAGGGCCATGGTTTGTCGCGGGAATCCGTCATACGGTTGCACTTCTCATGGTTAACAAGTCAGTATTTTTAGCAACTTGATAAAGACGACGTACCGTCTCCTCGAAGAGTAGGTCGAGCAAGAACCCATGCAAATCAGCAGAAGCTTCCTTTGCATCATCCTCCAAGTCTGCAACCCATGCACCGATAACGACTATAGTTACGGCAAGGAGGAGTGGGGCCTTCTCGACGTGGAAGAGTGTTCGAGGGACGATAGGCCAGTGATGGTGAAAGATATCAAAGTACGAGTCACAACAACTTATAACCCACGGCATAAACTCTGTAGGGGTTCCCCGAGCCTCCTTTAGTGAAGACAGATCGCGATCAACGACTAAGCTGCGTATGATTTCGATTCCCCCTTTCGTCGTTAGAGGGATGTGCTTCTCGGATAAGGAGGTATGGGGTACTGCTTCTTCTGGGCCTGTGCCTCTGTCCGTTGGCACATCTTCCCATAAGACCGAAATGGTCAAATTGCTTAAGAAGGTCGCTGCTGTGTGCGAAGTTGTGTGAGTCTCAACAACCGCGCGTGTCTGGGTGTCCGCGGAAGCAAGACCCCCCACGTCGTCGTTGTCCGCAAGAGGGGTGCTAACAACAGCACCATGACTTCCATCCAAGACAGTTGAAGAAGCATGACTTGTGGAGACATCCTGGCTGTTTGTTGTAAAGGTACAGCGTACACCTCGGTTCTGGCATAAGGAACAAGGTGGCCCGCCATAGCATTTCAGTTTACTGGCGTGGCAAGCATCGCATGCTTGTGCCCTACGGGTGCTGGGTCCTGGCGGCGTTGCGTACCGACCGAGATGTCGTTTCAACAGGTCACTAGAGGAATGAGTAACGTTTCCTTCCTCAGACATGGCATGATCTTGGTATCGATCGACTATACAGAACGGAGATATCTTACCTCCGGCTGAAGGAACGCTGGCAGATCGGACAGGTATGAGCGGGCTGGCGGTGCGTAGCTTGATGGCGCCGTAAATGCTCTTTGCGAACGAAGGCTTTACCACAGTGACATAGAGATCGAGCCTCGGGAACATGTTTACCGCGGGGGCCAGCTGCGCCAGGTTCTGCTTAGATATCAGCTGAGATTACCGTTGCCTGTTTCCAAGGCATGAGGAGCCTAGAGTACGACGCATCTACCTACCACGAGCGCAGTCCTCGTCTTGCATTGTGAGTAACTCCATCCGAACTAGTATACGTATCACACTTGCCTTGTCTCGGAGTTTGAAGCTGAGAAACGGAAGCAAGGCGAAATGGACGGCACGTTGGTAAGAAGGATGATCAATACCTACCTATAATGATGCTGACTAACCACTTCGTGGGAATCGTAGCTGTTCCCCTGTCAGACATTGATTGGACCAACCCGGGGCTTACAGTGCTTACAGTCCCACTTGATTGATGATCTTGATCTTCAGCCCACTCGGCATCCCACTTCGCTGGTTTTATAAGTCAAGCTCACTCACGGTCTGGGGGAGCAGCTTGCGGGTGACTAGGTACAATCCAAGGCCGATGTGGAATTTCGTATTTGCATAAAATAGTTTATACAGACTCGTAAAATGTATATAAGTAGGTACTCACGACCTTGATTGGATTCATTATCGACAATGGGACAAGCTGCCTCACAAGTGAATCATACCCCTATTTCTTTCATTCGTGCAATTTAGTGCAATCAGTTCCTCAATCCCAAACACATCTTCCTCTGACTCTCAACATGGCCACCGTTAAGAACGTCGCAATTGCCGGTGCCTCTGGAAGCCTCGGCTCCGTGGTTTTCGCTAAGCTTGCCAGCTCTGGCAAGTTCAACGTCCGGGTTCTCCAGCGCATCGGCTCGACGGCGACCTTTCCACCGGGAACGGATGTCGTCGAAGTTGACTTCGCATCTTTCGACTCCCTCAGGGCAGCCCTGGCCGGCCAGGACGCAGTGGTTTCCACAGTCGCGACCTTGGCCGCCAAAGATCAGATCGCATTGGCCGACGCCACTGCGGCCGCCGGAGTGAAGCGCATCATTCCGTCGGAGTTCGGGGGCAACCTGGACAACCCCAAGGCACGCCAGCTCCCATTCTACGCCGCCAAGATCCAAGTGCAGGACCACATTATCGAGAAAGCCAAGACGACCGACCTGACCTACACCTTCATCTACAGCTCCGTCTTCCTCGACTGGACGCTCGAGAAGGGCTTCATGTTCGACCTGTCCGGCAAGAAGAACACGCTCTTCAATGACGGGACTAGCGTCTTTAGCGCGACGACCCTGTCCAGCATCGGTGATGCCATCGTCGGTGTGCTGAGCCATCTGGACGAGACGAAGAACCGATCCGTGCGCATCCAAGACCTGCAGATCTCGCAGGGTCAGCTTCTCGAGCTCAGCAAGAAGGCCGCGCCGGATAGGTCCTGGGAGGTGGATTACGTCAATATCGATGACGCGATTGCGGAAGCAAAGGCTCGGTTGGCAAGGGGTCTTGACGGCCTAGAGACCTTTCGCCCTTATCTCTGGCAGACGGCGACGGATCCAGAGTACGGCTCGCTGTTCGGCGAGAATGATAACGAACTGCTTGGGTTGAAGGGCAAGACTGAAGCCGATGTGCTTGCGGTTATCAAGTCAATCTTGTCAGCTAAGGCAACCTAGATAGGGGGGGTCAGATTGCCTGTTTTGGTAGAGTTACTGTTCGTAACATAGAACCCCTTATATGTAGCGCCCACTCATTCTTTGGATTGCAGATCCGTTCCTTTCTTTATGGCTACATATACATTTATATGTATAAATATTCGAATCGCCTAGGATCTTGTTCACTTGAATGCGACACCTTTTGCATGCATGAGATACTTGAGCTTACCCTTATAGAGCCTGCCATTGGTAGCTGTGTCACGCTGTCCCAGTCTAGCAGTCTTTTGATCTTATACTGCTGTTATATTGTATTACCAAAACAGAGGCAGGACCTCACGCGACTTTCGTACACGGGTCCAAGCTACCAGGAGGTAAGGAGATCAGCCAAGATCATTGCACGGCTTCGAGGCGGTAAAGATAAGCCGAACTCACGTCCGCGTGATTTCCCGATACTGAGCTCAATACGGTCACGCCATGTTTTCAGACACCAGCTCGCCACCAGGGCATCCATCGTAACCCTAGGTAGAGGCGTCGTGACTATCAGCCTGATTCGCTCACCGTTGCCGTCGTCATCGTCGGTCGCGGCGGCGGCGGCGCTATCTTCGACCGCGATGCGATTCCCATCAGGGCCGATCCATTCGTAGTGGTCGTGCGCCTTGCGCGACTCAAACACGCTGTTCCCACTGCTGCTACCCCCGGACGTCTTCCTCATGGCCTTATATCCCTTGGGGAAGATGCCACTCCCCTCTTTCTCCTTCTCCCTCTCCTTCTCAGACCCGAGCCTCACGATCTTCACCACCTCCGCCCTTAGTGGAAAGGACGAGGTCTTTAGCCCGAGTTTGCCGCCGCAGACCGCCGCGGCGGCGCTTTTACTGCTACTCCACCTCCTCTGCGATCGTGACACCGCATCCAGGCAGTAGGGGAACCCGTCGGCCAGCAGCGGCGGCAGGCGCTTGAGGTCGTAGATGTGGCTGCTGCGGTGCGCCACACGGGGCGTGCCGCTGCCGTTCATGGTGCTCATCCGCACGCTGGGCACCAGGCGGGAGAGCTCGACTTTGGTCTCGCCGTCCGAGGACTGCGTGATGTCGTGGGAGAGCTCGTAAAGTGGGATGGGAGCCCCGCCCCCGCCCCGATCGCCGGTGCCAGACAGTCTGAAACTGGACTTGGACTGCGCGTGGATGAACCGTTTCGAGAGCACCAGGATGACGGGCTGAACTATTTCTTCCTCGGCCTCGCCATCGACTTGATTCGCATTTGCGTAAGGGGGCGGGGCGTTCTCAGCTCCGGGGGATGGTGGCGGTGGTGGGAAATCCATCCTCAGTGTCCCTTTGTTTCTTGTTGATTGGTGGAATGGCTAATACTACTGTGGTGGGTGCGGCAGCATTTGGACATCGCTGCCATCTTACTCGAGTAAATAGTCAACAATGAGTACTATCTAAGGCTAAATGCATCGGATAAGAATGCCAGTCCTTGATGAGATGTTTAATGTTAGGTTGGGGGTTTTGGATGCAATTAAGCTATCAGAGGTGAGGTGATAAAGCTGCAAGCAAATTGATGACAACGACTATAGTGACATCATGCTTCAGGGGGGATAGTGGATTTGCATGTGCGTAGTTAGTGCTTATATGTGAGGCGCAGTCACGAGCAAAGCTGGCAGTGCAACAAGTCCGAACTACCCATTCACCACCCAATCTTGTGGCTTGTCATCGGAGGCAAGGAGGCAAGGTTACACTGAACTTCTTCACCCATGAAACCATGTAATCTTTATATCAGCCTAAAGAAATAAAAGGATCGCCAAGCCAAATGCTACGGTACCTGAAGTACCTTATCTTAGAGGCTGAGCCTAGGGGTTGCACCGCGCCCCATTGCATCTGCGGCCTGCCCCTCTTCTTGTCAGCTTCATGCAAGACATGGCGGCCCATCTAACGACATGCACATCGTCAACACACACTGTAGTTGAGTTGCACCTTGAGCACAACGACTTAGTGTACACCAACAATGGCAGGCGATAACCACACGATGGACCCTGCTATGGAGAAGCAACGGAGCGCCTGGTCCGCATCATCCCATGCTGTACCGAGAGGGAACAATCGATGGCTTCTGTGGAAGATAGCTATCTTGCTCGGCAGCTGGTGGATGTTAGCACAATACACCGGGCTATTCCATCGTGGGAATACCAACCATGGGCTTGGGAATGATACTGTTACGGCATCCGGAGCTGGCTGGGCCGATGTAAGTCTCAGAGCAACCCGTAGTTTAGTGGGTGGCACAACAGACGCGGCTGATGCGATTCTCGACGTAGATAACTCCAAGCGAAAAGCTTGTGTGGCACCCCTGTGGTTACCCATATCTATGTGCACGGCTCACCGTTCCGATGGATTATCACCGTCCATTGAACGAGTCGGCGGACAACCCGAAAGTCCACCTGGCCTTGCTGATGGTGCCCGGGGCAGGTCGCAATACCGACCCCGCCTCTTTCTCGGAGTCTCCCATGCTGCTGAATCCCGGTGGGCCGGGTGGCAGTGGTGTTAGCTTCGCCCAGCAAGGCGGTCAATTAATTCAGGGCGTAGTCGGCAATCATCACGATATCATTGGTTTCGATCCGAGAGGCGTCGGGGCCACGACGCCCTCTACTAACTGCTTTGCAGCACCTGATGACCCACAGGGGCTTAATGGAAATAACATAGCCTTGATCAATCGCCTGAGCTGGATCACATCCGGGCATGATGTTGGGATCGTCAACTCTAGCAACGTCGCTTTGAGCAAGATCGACGTGCGGGCCAGAGCGTTGGGGCAGCTGTGCAAGAAGGTTGATGACTTTGAGGGCGAGAACAGCATATTCCGCTATGCTAACACCGCCAATGTCGCTCGCGATATGCTTTCCATCGTCGACGCGTGGGATGAATGGAGGGCAACATCGGAAACCCCAGAATCACAGAAGCCCCGACAGGAGTCTTCAGCTGATGGTACATCGACTCATGATGAGCAGGCTAGTGTAGATCCCACTCTTAGCACCAAGGGCAAACTGGTGTACTGGGGCTTCAGCTATGGGACTCTACTCGGAGCGACCTTCGCAGCTATGTTTCCTGACAGAGTCGGTCGGGTCATTTTGGACGGCGTTGTCGACGCGGACCATTACGTTGGGCCCACTTGGATCGATAGTCTCATTGACACCGACGCGATATGGGATCAGTTCTTTGCCGACTGTCACGAGGCCGGGTCGGACTGCAAGTTCTTCCGCCCTGGTGATGAGGTTGAGGACATCAGAGGCCGCTTTTATGCTCTCATGGACCAGCTCCAGAAACAGCCCGCAATTGCGATATCACCTGCCCCAGATGCGAACCTACCAGTCTTGATAACCGCCAGCGACCTGAAAGCGATAGTTTTCTCCACGTTGTACGCGCCCATCACTGCGTTCCCAGGACTAGCCACTCTCCTCGACGTGATTCTAGAGGGCCATCTAGACCAAATCGCCGGGTCGCCAGTCATACCACAGCTTTGTCATAACATCGATTTGCCTATATGGCCAACGGACGCACAGGCAGCGGTTATGTGTAGTGATAAGCGCTATAAAGTACGTGGTCGCCAAACTATGCTGAAAGTTCCAACTGATGAGAACAACTCTAACGGCTGCCAGTTAAACGAAGATGTACCCGCCCTCCAGGGGCTTTTCGAGAAGATGGCTTCCTACTCTTCGTTTGCAGATGTTGTGAGTAGTAGCCCCTCCCCCTCTCCCTCCCTCCCAAACACCGTCCCACTTGATAACGAAGCCCTCATGCTAATTTGTGCAACGCAACAGTGGCTTGGCCTGATGCTAGGTTGCAACGGCTGGGAGATCGAGAGCAAGGACCCCCCGATGCGGTGGGACGACCACCCCTCGCGCAAGCCGGCCCCCATCGGCACCGCCTTCCCGCTGCTCTTCCTCTCGAGCCGCCGCGACCCCGTGACCCCGCTCCACGCCGCGCTGAAGATGACGCGCAAGTTCGCCAACGCGAGCATCGTAGAGCAGGTCTCGGACGGTCACTGCACCATCTCCTGCATCTCGGCCTGCACCGTCGGCCACGTCCGCGCCTACGTCAACAGCGGCGTGCTGCCTCCCGCGCCGAAGTTTGACGATGACGACGGCGGCGAGGGGGGAGACGGGGGGGAGTGGGCGACTTGCGAGTGCGATGAGAAGCCCTGGAAGAAGAAGACGGCGACTACGGCCGCTGCTTTTGACGCCCTGGAGGCAGAAGAAGAGGAAGGCGGCAGTAGCAGTAGTGTTGCCCATCTTGGCGTGGTCAATGCAGAAGCTGATGATGATGCTGATGAGCACACGCTCGAGGAGGAGATGGTGGAAGTTATGGCGTCATACCATGACCTGCGCAACCACTTCGTTTCTCAGATGGTCTCCCAGTTGGTGGATGAGTTCAATCCCCTGCGACAGTTCATCGTCGATATGCCATTACACGCTGCTGGAAAACCACAGAAATGCAGTAAGGGTTCTCAACACGGGTCGAGGATGTCCTACTGAAGCTCGAAGAACGTGTGTACAGCAGATAGACCCGGTGTAGTTTTTCGTGTAGGAATAAGGTCAATTGAATCAATATATCTGGGGACAACTTATATGACTACAAATTTAACTCGTGTCAAAGGTGATAGGAGGCTTTAGGTGTTCATGTAGTCCCCATATATGCACTAGTAGTGTTCTCTATGCACAGCTATATAAGGTGCACTTTCCTTCCCCCTATACCTTCTATAGGTCAATAACTATACTGTCTCCTTCCTTCTTCCAAGTAAAAGGGGTATACGACAAATGGCAAGTATGATGCACTGTAGGCCGCATCTAACAGGTCTCTGGGAGTGACTGTAATGCTTTGGCCCCTATACCGTTGAGAGAGCGAAAAACACATGCTAATCCATTCATAAGCTAGCACTAGACACATTTCTATCGTTCGATGTTTTACTCACTTCAAGTAGCATTCGGTGGAAATATTATATACGAGATCAAGGCATACATTTTGATTTGTAAGTACTACCTCTTGCGACCGAATCAACTAATGTACGCATACAATAAAAGCCTTACCATTACTGCGCCCAGTCACGTGATACCCCTGAAAGCAGAGGCTCTCGCTTTGCCCTGTATCAATGTATCATCGCACATCACCACGTAACGCCATGTCTTTTGTTCGAAATAAGTCGCTATATACACAAATTATTGGGCGAATCTCGCACACAGGATGGTAGAGTAAGATATTTTCCAGGGGCACGTCTGGTCTGAACCCACGTCGTTGTCCGCCTGAACAAAAGCTTCCACGCTATATACCCCGAAAGGAAACATTCAGAATATGGATCGGGCGTGTGTGTTGACTGATCTGAAGTTGTCTGCGCCCCTTGTGACGTGCCCGTCCCTCTGACCTGCTCATCGAAAGGAGTGATGCGGCTAAGCCAACGGAGGAGACCAAGTCAGCGAACACAGAACTGAACAATGCTGCTTCGAGCTTGTACTTACAATTTACCCGTCTCTCCCTCTATCTAAGGGTGCTGCCACACCTGCATACCTGCGGAGGTTTTGAAGCCGGAGGGCTCTTCAGTCGTGCAGTCGCTGTGGGGACTGATATAATAGCAGACCGCGCCGTAGTTGCAGACGGTCAGGGTGCTGCCGGACACGTTCTCGAGTGTGATGGTTGAGCCGGACAAGGTCATAGTCGCCCAGCCGGCAGCCGTGGCGACATACTTTCCGTCAGTCTCAACGAAGCTGGGCCAGGCGACTTGACCACAGCCAGCGCAGCCGGCTTCGACGGCGCAAGTGACGGCCAAGGCGGTGGGCAGGAAGGAGAGAACGGCTGCGGCGATCTTCATTCTGACGGTTGCGTTTCGAAGTGTTGCGAGTTTCCGAAGATGATATGCACGAGGGATGTTCTAGGGGACATGGGAAGCGAGTAGGTTCATGGCCTGGGACCGGGCGATTTGTCCGCCTTTATACAATTCTCTCTGAGACCATTGTATGCTACTTCCATGCACCAGTTCATTCCCTACGTGATTTGTATTCTTCTTCGCTCTGACTAATTGCTTTGGCATCACATAATCTCCAATTTTCAATAATGGAGCATAGTCACAAGTGGTGGGATAAATCGAGTGGTATATTCTAGTTCTTCTCCCAGGGTTTTCAGGTTTCTTTCATCATGCGTTAGTTATAGCACTCCAAAGTTTCAATTCAGGTACGAAAGGTCGCTTTATCCCGTCTTGGACACGGCAGTAATGCGACCTTCCCGATGCGGATACGAGGCCCTTCTAGCATGGTGGGGAGCTCAAAGAATGTTTCTTCACACGCATCGTATGATGCATACTCGATGGTTTTCGGTGTGACAGGAATCGCTGTCGGTGTCAAAAGCCGTCAGGCGTAGTTTGATAGCATTGATAACATAACATGGGTAGAGACGCATGAAATCTATCATCGCCGACTATAAGCTCACTCCTTAACAGTGGGGCTCCAAGCTTTTGAGTCGGTATCCTATAGAGTGTCACTGGTACAGGAAACCAATAGACGGTTTCCGACAATCCCCATTTTTACGGAGGGCCCTACATTTATAGTATAATGCCCTATGAAGCTGCGAATCGGCTACAAACGCGTGATGCACGCTACGGAGGAGTTCTCGCCCCTGATTTTTGTGAGTCCACACTGCAGCTGGGTTGGAGAATATGTAGAAGATCTAGACCGAGCCCGCGTTAGAATGTGCTTTTACCAGGCGAGAATGTCACTGCGGCCGGGCCTTACCACCCAGAAAGCTGAACGCAAAGGGAGTATTGCCCAAAATGCATATTTCCATTGTTGTTTCTAATCGGACAATGCCTACTAGGGAAAGCCCGTATCGGACTGCAACGTGGTAACGGCTTTTCGCCAAGTTCTCCAAGAGCTCTTGGGGTGCTGTCTTATGATGGAAGGAGTCAAGTTGGTGAGCAATCTCGTGAGGTCTTCCTCAAAATGCTTAGAATGGACATAAGTCTGTCTCATCGAAATAGACTTAGCCCCCTGCCCATTGGTACAACAATCTCAAGCAGCCTTTGCAAGACGATCTAGTCCAGTACCGTTCACAACAATGCGATCCTGAGTAGAGATTAGTTCATCGCCTAACGATTGAATGTAGCCATCCGAAGCTTACGAGGAGGAATGCTGGAAAATATGTCGTCGCGAATCTAATTAAGGAGGACAATTTTCCGCGACTGACATAGCCGCTGGCCCCGCCAACCACGTCTCCCACGAGGGCTTTAGCGAAACCCTCTGGTTTTCCAAGCTGGCCATCCATCTCTTTGCCACTCAGGCGATTCTCAATGTCCTCGCTGATAGGGGCATAGAACGAGTTGGCAGGCACCTGGGTGGCACCGTATGCATTGGCAAAGAGATTTGTCTGAATGGCCCCCGTGTTGACAGTCAAGACCCGCACACCAAGGGGCTTGAGCTCGTATTTTAGCGTCTCGCTAATCGTCTCGAGGGCAGACTTGGATCCTGCGTAAAGCCCTAGAATGACGATTCAGTCATGCTTCTGAGGCTCCGTTGGACAAACTCACCTACGGGAGCAATCACTTGACATCTCGAGTAAGAGTCTGAAAGTAGGGTGACGACTTACCCATGAATGGTGGTCTCAATAGGCCGGCGATAGACGCAAGGTTGGCAATGCATCCCTTCGCTTTGATGACAAGAGGCGCAAAAGCTTTGATCATTGCCACCGCACCCCAGACATTGACATCATACATCTTCCTAGCGATCTATCATTGTTAGCCATGACAACACTGCTGGGGACGTGCTACCCTCGGTTAACTCACCTCAAGATCTATATCCAAGGTTGGTGAGCAATACTGCGCTCCAGCATTATTTACGAGGTAATCGAGAGTGCCACCTGTCTGTTCAGATACAGCGGCAACGGCAGCATCAATGGAGACTTGAGAGGTCACGTCCAAGGCTAGGATGGTGACATTGCTGAGCCTGGCGAGAGCTGCTACCTTGTCTGGATTACGGGCTGTCGCAAAGACATGGATGCCACGTGATTGGAACTCCTTAGCAATGGCGAATCCAATGCCACCTTCGCTACTTCCCGTAACGAGGGCTGTCTTCTTATTGACCACCATCGATACGGAGAGACGGCTGGGAAGTATGAATAACGTGTAGGTAGTGGTCGTAATTCAACCTAGCTTATCATTCTATGTTAAGTATAATATGCCATATTCTTTTTCGGAAGGCACGCAGATTAAATAGTTTGACAGAAGGGAATCCGTTCGGTTCGCGAGCTGAGCTGGAGTGATGGCCTACGCCATGCCTTGACAGCCTAAGATGACATACCAATAGGGGTCCCAGGGGCTCGGCCTGACGCGGAACCGAATCGGGGACTTTTAGATCGGGGACTTTTGAATCGGGGACTTTTGACACCTTTATTCATGGCTGCGCTGTTTGGGGTGTGCCAGTCTCTTGCCATGTCTGTGTTTTACTACAGATAATGAGTAACAACTAAGGCGTCTGACTTGAAGGTTGCGTACCCGGATCACTGCCTCCAATAATACGGTAATTCATATCTCCACTATCCATTCTTCTTGGCTACAACGAAGAGTCATCACCCAGGATAACAGCCAATGACAAACTAATACTGGCTGCCGTAGTCGTATGGAAATTGTCTTATTAACAAGATCGAGATTACGGTACTTTCGGAAATAGATTTATCTTCATATGGAAAAGAGAAGCCATTTCTATTTTAGGGGGTGGGAGAGCTCCATATATAATATGCGCCAAGCCGCTAGGTGCCGATTACTTCATTATGTAATCCAAGCTCTCCTATTTAGCCCCTATATCGCGACATGAGTGATATCGACAGCTGCACTAAAGCCAGACCTTTTAAGAATTCGCTACGGTGAGAACGACCTGCTTGAGATATGAGGAATGGGCTCACATAGTGGAAAAGGGAAGACCAAATTGAAGAAGCGGGAAGCGCTCGAGCGATGATTTAGGTATCTGAACCCCCCTCCCGTGAAAGAATTAAGCGGTTTCCATGAAGAGCTTCCCCGCAAGTGTTCATGTTTATGGGAGGAGAACAGAGAGATCTAAGTAAAACCTGAAACTGCTACAAGACTTTATAATTGGACTCTAGATATCCGGGGCACTTTGATGTTCGACGCCTTAATCGTTACGCTATGCGGTTTGTTAGATCTTTGGCGAGGTATACAGCTCCATACATGTCTGTGACATCAATGAAGAGCTTCAAGGCTTCCATTAGATGCCCCTTCCAAAGTATATTCTCCAACTGGACCACCGAAAAGTTTAGTCCAGATCGTTCGTATTCCGTGATCTGCGTCAATTCATTTCTTGACTCCCTGTAAGGCACCCAAGCTATCACATCTAGAATCCTGACTGCTCAATCTGTGGTTGAACTCGGTAAATTTCAACAAGCTCAGGTTTGAATCCTCCATATCCCGTTTCAGCGAGCCGAATCATTGTACATGAGACACATACTGGAAAGATGGCGGGATACGTCTTCTGGTGGGCCAGGAGGAATGTCTCGATCTCATGTGTAACTCGTTCCTGTAGGTCAATGGGACGGTCTACTACAGCTGGGTCCAGTAGTATATGTCTGATAAAGCGGCCCAACACTGTACTAACATTATGGTGCAATATTACTGTCCGATATATATAGTGATAAGCAATTGTTACTAACAGCATATCTTTTGGCGTACTAGCGTATTCGACAATTCCTTCTCCATTTACGAACCCAACGTGTGATGAGGTGAATGGTTTTTCCCGAAAAAAGAACTACCATCGTTAACTGGGCGAAGTCCGCAGCACAGCTGTCCGATCAGAGTCTCAACTAACAGTAGATCCATTCCGTATTATTGTTTCATGGTTAACTCGACGTACTGGCCGATTTGGTAGATGGACACAGACAGTTTAATCATCTTGTGAAAGTATGAAAGGTTTATTGAACTGTCGTGTACATATCAAGGCTGTATCACCAAGTACTTGCCTTGTCCCGTTGCGGCCTCTAAGACCCCTTGTTTCCATCGCCGACCTATTCTTTCAATCATCCACCTATATTTCTTCATATCTCGAATTATATGGTCAGACAACGCGAGCCTGTAGGAAGTTGGAAGCTCATCTACCGGGGAGGAAACAGTAACTCCTACTACCGCAATACAGTATACCTCGCAGAGAATCTCCGAGGCGTATATTACTTTCTCGACCCACAGATGGCGGCCTTTCTTCCACTGATCTCTGTGTATCCGAGATGTCCCTTGCCTTTTGCGATGCTGTTGGTCACCCTGCTGTAATGTATCGAAGTGCTTATCTAACGTCTCGCGATTGGATAACGAAACCCCTTGCGTCCTGGTCGAAGCAAGGGCCCTTCCAAGTGGCTTACGCAGCTAGGGCATGTTGGCGAGCTTCTTCGTTCCAATGTAACATGAGAGCGGGGTTTGACTTGTCAGCTGCGTCGGTGTTGTTGGTGGATTGGTAACATTAGCATGAAGGAGACGAAACTAATGTAAGAGACGGACTCGTTTGAAGCTGACTTCGGACCCCTTCCACTTTCCAGGAATACCAACACGTCTGCCAACACGAACAAGAAAAAGACAGGGTCTTTTTTGAAGTTAACAAGCTTACGGACGACAAATATGACATTGCCTATTCGGGTGTGGTTGACTCGTATGTTTTCAAAGACAAATTCTGCCTCAAAATCTAGGCTAACTAACAATTAGCACCGGGGCCCAACCCTTGGAAGGTAAGGGCATTCTCAGTTGCGAAAGGCAGGACCTACGGCACTCATATTTGCTTACTAGGTCATCTTCATCCTCGAGGAGCTAAGCCTGCCCTATGAGGTCAAGTCGATCAGATTTGATGACGTCAAGAAGAAGCCTCTGATCGATGTCAATCCCAATGGACGTGTGCCTGCAATTGAAGATCCAAACACGAATCTGACGCTGTGGGAGTCGGGCGCTATCATAACGTACCTCATCGAGCAGTACGATACTGATCATGCGTTGACCTACACTACCCACCCGGAGAAGCACCATCTTAACCAGTGGCTTCATTTCCAGATGAGCGGGCAGGGACCGTATTATGGGACAGCGGGCTGGTGGGTGATAAGACCTTTGTTCCTATCTGGAAGCAAGCGGCCCGCCTACTGACACCTGCTGCCACAGGTTCATTCACCTCCACCCCGAGAAGCTACCCACGGCCATCGACCGCTACACCAAGCAAGTGACTCGTGTCCTCGGCGTCTTGGAGGGATGGTTGGAGGGCAAACAGTGGCTGGTGGGTGACAAAATGACATACGCTGACATGGCCTGGGTCCCTTGGAACGATAGGGTTGATACCTCGTTAGGGGTTCCGGAACCGGACAAGTTCAACGGTTTCCCTAATGTTAAGGCCTGGCACGAACGCATGACTTCCTTACCCTCGTGGAAGCGCTCCATGGATCTCAGAGCAAAGCTCATGGACGAGCAGGGTCTGATGTGGAATGGCATGCCAAAGGGCATCAAGAATTTCCAGGAATATGAAGCCAAGATCAAGGCGGGGGAGGATGCCACCCCCATGCAGTGAGGATTTGGGGGCGATTAGTACATGGTGATAATGTTACGCACGCATTCTGTACACATTACCGCGTCACATAGAGTAGTCTTCGTCTATTACATAGGTGGCTATCTCGTTCCTTACTGGTTTATTGCAGAAACTCGTCTTTTTTTAAAGATTCAGTCAGCATCCTGTAAATAATCTATGGTGATGCATAACTGCCAAGCAATGCGATCAAGGATACTGACTGCCTTGATCTTGGCCTGGACGAGTATGTCATCTAAGCGGAGTTCGTCTTGGTCTTTCGCGAGCCACTCGGCGCCTACGCCAAATGCCATGACAAAATCATGGCGACTGAAGTCTCTGAGAGGGTGTTTGATCTGCAGCCAGGGGTGCTGGTTCTTCCTATACTTCTCGAGATCTGTGTGGCTACACGACACGAGCTTACACCAAGGCGTATATTTTGCGTTCCACACAATGATGAAGGGAAGTCGGGAACTGTTGCCGAGCATCGCCGTCTTGTTCCCGTAGTCGTAGTCATGAAAAGCAAACACCAGGGCACCTATGTTCAAGGCGTAATCACTCCGATTGCTCGCTGGGTCGGTTTCAATCTCATATCTGAGGTCGCGAGGCTGCTGGATGGGCATCACCTACACCGGCTTACCGCCCGGGAAAACCACTCTTCGCCGTTCGTTAACAATAGTAATATATTGCAATTTAGCTTTAGTAATGTCGTAAACCACTAAGTAACATTAGTATTAAGTCAACCACCCCTCTAATGCATAACCCCCCCAACGCTTAATGCGCTTTCGAAGGCATCATAACCCCCTCCCCTTAAACTTTAATTCATTATATTTTAGCGAATAATTAAGTTAATTAATTTAAACCTTTTGCGGTTTAATTATAACTTCCCTTTTTTTATTATTTTCCTTTTCGTTATTTTTTTTTTTCGATTTAAACCTTTTGCGACCGCGTAATGCGGGTAATTTAAAAAGCAAATGCCTTTATTTCTTCCTTTATTTTGGCGATATCGTAAAGCTTAATAAAAGCCGCATTAAAATCGGAAATAACCTTTTTCCTTTTTTTCGGCTTCGTTTTTTTTAAGGCGGCAAGTAATTGTTCGTTTTATTATTCGTTTATTATATAATCGAAAGTTATAATATTAAGGAATTTGCCTAACTTGCAAAATAATAGGCAAGCAATTGCTTTACCAAAATTGGGATCGAATTTTAATAGCTTCTATTACAAATCCCCAACGTCCTTAAAGGATTTGGGCGTTTTAATAGCTATTTCAGCCATGAAATCCAGGAAATCCGGAGGAATAGCTGCAAGCTTCGTCTTTTTCGTCGGTGCCCGTACGTCGCGCGGCTTTTTTTTAACGAACTTATTATTTAAAGCCGTTTTTTTTAAAACGGGCCACAAACCATTTGCCCAAAAGCCCGTTTTAATAAACTTTAAAATCGAAAACGTATTTTTTTAGGCCTTCGTAAATGCTTAAAAAAAGTTATTTTTATCGGTTATTTTTAAAGCTCTTTTAAAGTACCTTTTACGAAACCAAAAACGAAAACGACGCTTGAAATAAGAAAATATCCCAATATTAAGCGGTTGTTATACGTAAAAGCTATATGCCGGAAAATACAATACGTAAATCTTATTTAAAAAGCAAAAAGTCATGAATTTCTCGGAAATGTAGCTATTGTGCCTATTAAAAATAATAAGTTTCTATTAATTAAAATGAAAAAGCTTAATATGCGAAATAAATACTTCCTTTAACCATTTAAGCCCGATTTCGGTATTCGTTTAACCGTTAAGCGATATAATATAATATTAATCTTCGTAATTATTAAAATAATCGTTAAATTATTGTTATTAAACGTTTTTGCTATTAAAAATAATTAACGACGAAAACGTACGGCCGTCGGCATTAATATATACGATAATCGAGATTCATTAGCGCTTATAAGCATCCTTAAGGAAAATCGTTTTCTTAAAGGCATTTCTAAGAACCAAAAAGTTTTTTTTTATCCTTTTTATTATTTTTATTTCGTTTATATTAATCTTATTTTATTCGATTATCCGCTTTATTTCGAATAAGGTTAATCGATCGAATAAGGTTTCGTAGGTTTTTAAAAAAGCGCCATTTAGGCGTTTATAATTAAACGCAACGCCTTTAATAATTCGAATTTCGGAATGGCGCTTTAGGAATCGGGTTATTCATTTTTTTCCTAGCATTTAAAAACTTTTAAAGTTAATTAAAAGGCGTTACGCGAAATGCCGAAATCGGGCATGCGGCGATACGTAATTTAGGTTGCCTTAAATAATAAGTTATTTAATTAAAAAAATTTTCATTTAATTAGAAACCTTTTAACGCCGTTAATATTTTTTTTTGCGGGTCCGTATATCTTCGATTTTTCGTTTTAAATAAGTACGTTCGACGTAATTATCTTTGAATGCGGCGTTAAGGGATTTCCTTTTTAGAATTTCGTTAATTGCCTTAAGGGCTCGGTTTTATATAACGCGAATTATATCGTTAGAATTGCTAGAAAATAAAGAATACGAAAATAGGTTTACTTTCTTAATACGCCTTCGAAAAGTCGGTATATATTGTTGTTAAAAGCGGGGGGTAATTTTGGGCGCATCGCGTATAAAGCATTATGCGTTGGGGGGGTTATACGTTAAAGGAGTGGTTGATTTATATGCAAAACCATGAAAATGTGGAGTAAAAGACCAACAATTCACGGCAGCGTCGTATTTTCTCATCCGACGAGAAATCCCAGTGCCCTAGCCGGCCCAAGAGTCGCTTTTCCATGGAGTCCTCGCACCTCGTAAGGCTTGAATTCTTCTGAAATCTGACTTTCGAAAGACTCAATCGGGACCATCGTATGTATTTCCCGCTAGGTAGGCGGCGTAGCAAAATAACAGGGGAACTCAAAGGTTCGTTCGTTACCTGACAGTCCAGTATGCCCATATATACATGGTCAGGTACCTTCCTCTTCAGCGAGGATGAATCCGATTTAGAGAAGGTTGGATAGAGTGGACAAAGCCAGACTTCGACGATGAGCTCACCAGCTACCATACCGATCGCCTTGCTCGAGTGCCCTTTAATCATCTCTATGTTAGAAGCAAAGCTCTCGGGACTTGGTGCAAACGGGGTAACTGCCGCAAAGGCGGTGTAATCGTAGTGGGAAAACGCTAGAATAGATTGGTCTCCGGTGCATTTGATGATTTCTTCTAGGAGTCTTAACCACGCCCTATTGCCTTCCCCGTAAAGAAGGGGCATGTAGACGCCGAACAGGCCTAGGAGACAATACGACTGATCTTCTATGCGTGTTGTCTCGCGCCGCTTTGCCCACGACATCTTCGTAGCGACACTGGTGGACTTTAGTATATCATCAAAATTTGTGGTCACACGGCATTCCTTGCAGCAGAGGTGTGCCTCCAGGTTGAGGCTGAGGCCATGGGTATGTCTTCGCAGGACGTGTTCGCGGATGCCGGTGATTTCGACTATCTGGCTTGCTTGCGAATAACGACTGCCTATATAATCCCAGTTCTTGTCGTAGAAGTTCACGATTTCAGGGGCGATTAGCTCCTGAAGCGTCCACCCCCGCAGAAACCATCGGCTTCTACGAAACGAATAGTCATCGCCCGCGGATACGTCGGCAAGATACGCGTAGCAGACTTCGGAGTGACGATACCAATTCCACATGGAGTTGATGGCCAGAGAGAGCTCGGCGCTGCTTCGCTTATCGATGCAGCACGTGTCGATCCAAATGTAGCGGTGGCCGTCAGCGCGGGCGCGCTTGCAGCTGTGTATGACTTTCGAATACCCCTTCATAGACCGCAAGGCTTTGCGGTCCATGCTCTCCATGTGTTCAAAAAGGACCTCTCCCTCGCCCCAACAATGGGATAGGATGGCATATTGGGGCCGTCTGTATTCGATGGGGAACTCTTCGAGTTTGAAGCTTGTAGTGTTAAGGAGTCGCATACTGTCGAAAGCCGGCTTGAGTACGGACGAGCGAGATCATAGGAAAGAAAGGGAAATTGCTCGCCGCGTTGATAGGGCAAGACTGGAATATCTAATATCCCAGGTATGTTGGGTGGGTGGCTGTGCTTTTCAATGTTGGGTCTGCCTTGCTCTGCATGTATCTCCTTGCGAAGCTGCCTGTCCAATAAGATGTTGCCAACAATGCAACACCCTTGAATAGCCACCATCATCAGAAATGTCAAGGCACAAAGCGTGGAATTCGAAACCTCGGCGCTTCGCGACTTTGACGAGTGTAGCCTGCTGCTTCTTCTGTACGTTGCGTGGCATCGTTTGGTATATACGGGCGAATGCCGATGCCGAATATGCAGGGGGGTGGGGGTGGCAGTACCACGGCAGATGAGGTGGTGTATTATCCCCGATTCCGGATATCACTGTCTTAATAGTATTCCCTATGATACTGCGCAAGTCTATGTACGTAATGCGTGAATCATATATTTGGTATGCAAATTCTAGTACTACTTTGGTGATGAAGCCAAGAAAAAAAAAACCTTGGAAGACAGAAACAATGTGAAGGGGGGTGAGGTGAACGGGCAGGGACAGGAGCAAAGGGCAAAAGGAGAGGGTAAAGAAAAACAAAATAATAATAATAAAATAAAAAAAATAAAAGAGAAAAAAGAAAAGCCCTGGTAACTGGGCTTCTCAACCGTACCGTCGGGAGGTCATTCTTGCTTCCTCCTTATTCAGGCCCCCACAAGATATGCGTTTTCGGTCACCCCAGTTTTGGTGAGGCACAATAATGTGATCCTGTTTTATTGGGAAATGCAAGATTGTAGCCACTCCGCCACTTTGGCTTGTTGAATGTATTGTTTCTTATTTTGATACTTAAGGGTGATGTTTGGGTCAGGTACATTTTATGCCGGATATTACCCATCCGTATAATACGAGGCTCGCGTGGTGGTGTACGTACCCGTCGAATAACATCTGTTGAATAATCAATGCCTGATTCCGAGGGGAAAACCGCGGCACCGAGATGGGAGGAGAGCACACGCACAGCAAACAGCCAGCACAATGGGATTTTGGGAGTTGATATATTTCTACGTACGGGGTCGACACCCGTATGATACAATCGCGAGCCAGGTCGTTCACAAACACACACGCCCAATCTGCCGGAAACCTCGATAGATAGGATATCATAGGATAGGATAGGCATGACTCCGAACCCATCGCAGACTGATATGATACGGCGACTTTCGTCCGTATTGTACCGCGCTCGCCATGAGACATAACACTAACCACACGATGGAAATAACAAACCAAAAATAACAATAAGGCCCTGCGCCAAACATTTCCCGGCAGATAGATAAGATGCTCGAACAGCAAAGATAATGAATGATACAATAATGAACCAGAACCAGAATCGGAACCGGACCGTCCTTCCGCTCCGTCCTCCCAACTCAAACCAACCCTGAACACCTTCTTCTCTACCTTGACGCCGTAAAACTCCTCCCCCCTTTTCCAGAGATAGGTAGGTATAGTGGTATCATCATGAAACAGACCTTGATCCACCCCCCTAGAGGGGAAGCGGCCCCTTTTGTCCCAACAACCCGTGCAATGTGAAGTGACAGACATACAGACAGACAGCAAACGACTATGATGCGAGCGACGGCGATGGCTTCAGCGTCCAGTACTTGACTGACTTCTTCCCTCCGGGTACCGGAGCGCGCTCGGCCACCCTATCGAGCGTGGTCTTCAGCTGCCCCTTCGTGCAGGCCGTGAACTTCTTAGACAACAGGTCAATAACTGTCGACTTGGTGTGTTCGCGGAACTCCTCGCTGATGACGGTCCGCTTGAATTCCTCCAACAGCTCTTGGGGCACGTAGTCCTTCGGGTCTGTAGATGCGGATGTGGATGCGGATGCTGAGGAGGGATTCGATGTTAACAACTTGGAGAACGCAGCTACGGACGTTGTGGGGGGCAGCATGGTGCCCGCTACAGTGGTAGCTGCCGCAGTTACACCGCCGTCTCCCGTTGGGACGACCTTGGGCTCCCAGTATGAGGACGTGAACGGATCAATGCCAGTGTGGTGTTCAAGGGTGTCTATGATCAGGGTTAGCTTATATGGGAATGGGGAGATTTGGTGGGCGCAAGACATACCAAGTAAAACTTCCAATTTGTACTTGTACATAGTCGCACAGGGACCTAATCGCTTGCGGTTCTCGAAGCAGAGGCCGGTGCTGGCTGGCTGTAGCTCCCCGATGAAAGCTGGGCGGTTTGATGCAATGGCATCTTCGGAATCATCCAGGAAGTCCTCCAGTTCCTCGTCGACCTCGTCCTCTTCGTCATCCTCAAGATCGTCAAGATCCTCGCCTTCCTCCTCGACCCACTCTGCCTCCGAGTCGTAGTCGTAATTCACGGAGATTACAGTCCTTCGGGTTGGGTTGACGCAAAGTTTTCGTAGCGTTTTACACTGCATTTTGGTTGTCATAGTTCCGAAGTACGGAGGTCGGACATCCTCATAAAAAGATAAGTATTTCATAGGAATATTGTTGAGTCTGTCTTGGACAGCTTTAAGTCTCTCATCCTCCGACTCTGTCTTGATGGGCGTCGTGCCAAATGTGTTCGTAAACGGGTCGCCATAGACCTGCTCTATTATATCCTTGACACACCGGGGCATGAGGCCCCTCTGGAGCGGAAGGCCATTCAATTGAAATGTCTCGACGGGGTTGAAAGGTCGCGGATTGAACTCGCCACGCTTGTTCTGTACGAACTCATCAAGTATTCGCGACTTGGTTTCCTTTGCCCCCTCGTCCATCTCGAAAGGGTTCGAGGCCAGTTTGACGCCCGGCTTGACAAAAAATGGTTTGAACTGTCGGTCGTATGCGGAGACTTCAGGCTTTGCCTCTTTACGACTGGCCGGGCTTGTGTTCTCGACGGGCGTCTCGACGACTTCTGCCTCAACCTTCTTCTTTACAGGCGTTGCGGGACCACGTTTGAAAAACGAAGCCATCAGGTTCTGCTGTTTTTCCTTCTTTCGAAGGAGAGCCTGCTCTTCCTCCTCCTTCTTGCGGCGTACTGCCTCCTTCTCGGCTTCGACTTTGGCCCTTTCGGCAGCCTTGGCTTGTTTGGCGGCTTCTTTCTCTGCTAGAAGACGGGCCTTCTCAGCGGCATTAGCGGCTTTGAGAGCTTCTTTCTCCTCCTTCTTCTGCTTCTTCTCAGCCCGCTCTTTCTCTAGCTCCTCTGCAGTCTTCCGCTTGGCTGTTGTGGTCGTAGTTGTCTTCGTGTTCGTAGCGGGAGGCATTGCCGCGGCTGCTGCTTGATCCGGCTGGGTGAGAGGAGCCTGAGCTAGAGGTGATTCCGGCGGAGCCATGTCTGGAGGTGGAGAATTGCGCGCGGGTGTGCTTGATCCAGCTTCAGTGAGTCCAGGGCTACTGCCTGGAGTTGAATTGAGAGCAATACTAGGTACAGGCGGAATAGATGGTATATCTGGCGACGGATGTTGTCTTAGAAGTGGAGGTCCGGCAGGTTTGAGGAGCAAAGGGGGTTGGGATAAATACGTACGGGGAGATTCGGCGGTTGAGGTGGACATGGCTGATAAGGTAGGAACAGGAAGTTCCTGGGGCGAAAGATCTTTACAATGAGGGGCTTCCTCGGGGGTGTCGATGGGACTATCCCCAGAGTATTGGTGGCCTATTCTTTTCCTACTTGCAGATTCGGTCTCCTGGATATTGGGCGAAATCGAAAACAAAGGCATTAGTGCGACTGATGGGTCGAGCACCTAACGTGCTCTTCGACGGCGACCCTGTGGTGTAGCGCGACAATACGGCGTAGGGACAGGGGCAGGCGACGGGGAAAGAAAGATTCGAAGAAGTCCCAAGGTCGACACCTGCAACAAGTCGCAGTATCTCGCAGTGAGGGTTGACGTGAATTTTCGAATAATGGCTTGAACGAGTTCGACAGGAACAGCAGGAACAGTCGGCACAATTGCCTCTCAAATGACGCATGTGAGGTTCATTGGAGGTTCATTGTAGGTGGGAGGCTGAATCCTCAATACGGTCAAAGTCACAGTTCCCAGGTTCGCAGGTCGCATAGACCAAGTACAGCAACTTAGCAAAGAGCACTAAACGCGTTGCTACACGCGTTGAAAGTGGGTCGCGTCGAAGTGGCGTAAGAGCGCACATTAATTGATGGATATCACGTGATGGCATACTACTAGCTGCCAATCTTATCTTAATTGATGCCCACTTCAGAGGTATGACATGACCACCCAACCACCCAGCCACCCAGCCAGCTCAGTGAGCATGCATGTGGTCCTACAACATTACCATAGCAGAATAGGTATCCTACCCGTACCTACTATCTTGAATCCATTGGAAGTCGATTCATCTTCATCTGATAGCCACGATAAACAGGTAGTGTTGGTTATTAGATGATCACCAATTCAAAAGGTTGACTGGTTGCATGCAGCGGTTTTGGGAGTGAATCTCACGATAGAAATGAAGTTCAAGATGAAGTTTAAGATTGATAATGGAGATTAGTATTTAGGTACTTATCAGAATCGCTGAAATGAATGAGTGACTGTTATGAATTATGAATTATGTCTGTACCATTGGGTGGGGGATTCTAGGCAGGTACTTGGTGTGGTAGGTATGTACATGCCCGCTCTGATAGCTCCAGCAAGTGTTGCAGGAGATTAGATTGATTGGCTGGGAAGCTCTGCCGGCTGCAATGCAACGACTGCCTATTCAGGTAAGGTCAATCTGCAGAATTCTGCCGCCTGGCTGATTGTAGCGCACGGCACACCGCCTTTGAAGATATAAATACCCGGTCTCCCTCCCTCAATCTGCTGGTTCTCTTTCTTTTCTTCTTCATACTTACCTTGCAACTCTATTCCCAGATCAAGAACAGGGAATAGAAGGAGAGGAAGCCTGCATTGCACAGCGCGGAGCTGACTCTTTTCTACTATCCTTCGGGGTCGTAGGTTGTGTAATTTTTGATATCTACCTTTTCAAGGCGTTTTCGTTGTGAACGGTGCTAAACGCATCGCCATGAAGAAGACCAATACATTCACTTCAGGAAGCTTGCCTTCCCGCCATGCTATTAGAAGCTGTACATAGAATCATGCATCAGTCCTGCCTCTGGAGTCTCGAGGACTGTCTCCCTGCATTTGCATCGGTGACCTCGTTAGTACCTACTGCATCGATGATGAAGTAAGCCACACGGGCCTTAAACACGAAGTTATCTACGGTGGTATGAGCCTCGTTAGAAGGTGCTCTTGCAATGCCCTCCTGGACGGGCCTGAGCCTCCAAACCTCAAAACGTAAAACCCACTGGATGTAACCAGTAACAAAATAATCAGCCCTAGACTAGGTGGTTATGTAGTTGATATCACCGTGTTTACATTGCTCAGCTCGTCTGCTGTATCGACCCAATGACGCAGCGGTTCTTCCGAGATCGTGTTCTGAGTAGCGTTCCCGCTTCTCCATACATATTCCTCCCGCACCTGAATTTCCAGGGTTCCAAATTTTCGTCATTGGCCGTAACATCGTGTTACCGGTGCACAGTGCGCGCAGTAACTAATTTACAGCTCAGACGGCCCGGACCATTCATCGGCACACTGCCGGCTGCTGTCCAACTGGCCACGGCTGCCATTGGCAATGGAACTTTGGAACATGGAAGTCGCTATCAATTGAGATTGGCGCTTGCTTGAAATATCGACGTAGCACTTCGTAAAAGCCCGCGAGCTTGAGAAGAAACAACCCAGAGACGCCACACCAGCCGAAGCGCACGGCACAGGAAGGAAGGGGAACAGAGAAAAGCCTCACGAGAGAAGGACGAGGCCACCATGCGGGCATTCAGTCTAGCGGCGTCAGCTGCGCGAACAGCTCTTTCGCGAGCTCAACACGGCAGCGCCAACCATGTCACCTCGATAGCTTCAAGTACCCGGGCTCTCGCCTCCAAGCGGTATGATCACCACAGCACCTCCTCTCCCGGCAAAAGTCCATCTCAAATAACCGACTGCTTAACTGACTGACTGGCTGACTGGCACTCTTACTACCACAGAACATTCTCTTCATTTCCCCAGCTGCGACCTTCCATCCTTCCAACGACGACGACGTCGACAGTCTTCCGCTCCGCGCGCGGTGACCTCCTCTCTCAGATCGCCCCCGCTCCGAGCAGCGCTTCGTCTCCGGGCGCCATCGGCTCGGAGGTCCTCGACCTGGTGCCGAAGACGGCCATCACAGCCCACCCGGCCTTCGCGGGCATGCAGATACGCTGCGGGCCGAGACCGACCATGGCGCGGCCGAGCCGGCTGGTCCGCAAGAGGAGGCACGGGTTCCTGAGCCGGCTACGGACGAAGAATGGGCGCAAGACCCTGCAGAGGCGGAAGGACAAGAAGCGGAGCATCGAGTCGATGTAGACAGGCGTGAGGGGCGTGGTTGGATGAAAAGAGAACAAAATAAAAATCAGTACGGTGGTAGTAGTTACTAGGGCGGACCTCCTCCTCCGCCTGATATCACCACCACAACCACTACGAGGACGATGATGATATTGTGTACTACCTATACAAAGACTACCTATATATACACCGTTGTACAATGCATGAACTAGCTCCATATCCTCAGGACGAGGTGGATGTGTCATCCATCTATCGATCCGGGCCCAGGAGGACAATACGATATCCTGCCCAACAATACCGGCATGTCTGTCAAATCTATTATTTTCTCTGCCGCATGCCGGCAAGCTTTGGAGGTTGATGGGGATCGCCATCAGGCCAGTCTTCGAGAACCCCTGGCCGAGGATAGAGGCTTCGGCTGCACCTTTACCACTTGTGTACGCTACTGAGTCGTCTTTCGTATATACCTAGGTATATACTAGTTGTCATAGTACATGGATTCGGCAGCTGCTGGTGTGACTATATCATAGCCGAGAACATGAAATGCAGCCGCCCTGGAATCGAGTCCCGCACGTGTCACGTACATAGTGAGAAAGTCCAGTCGGCTTGTAGTAGGAGCACATGAACACAGCAGGACAACAATCAGCGGGGAGATATAATAAGAAATAAAAGCTGAATCCAAGTATCGTTACGTTGCATTACGACTATTACATATATATTATATATATACACACATACACATTATCATGGTGAGAAGCCTATCATCTGAAATACCTCAACAACCCCCCTTTCCCTTTCCCCCCCCTCTTCTCAAACCGGCCCCTTTACGCCCGTCTCGCACTGCAGGGTATCCGAGTAACAGACGACGGCGAGGTCGTCGCTCGCCTGCCCGACCCAGATCCGGTACCGCGCGCCGGGATTAGGCACGACCCAGGTCTGGCGCGCCGCGTCCCACACGCTGACGTCCTTGCGCGTGAGCCGCAGCTCCAGCACCTCGCTCTCGCCCGGCCCCAGCGACCGCGTCTTCGCGAAGTCCCGCAGCTGGATCACCGGCGTGTCGTACCCGCCGTTGTCGTCTGGGAACTGCACGTACGCTTGCGCTACCGCCTTGCCTGCGTACCCACCTGCACTGCTGCTGCTGGTGCTGTTGCCCTTGTTTGTTGTGCTTGTGTTGGAGTTCGTGGCAGTGTTCGCATCGGTATTCGTCACCGTCACGCGCACCGTGTACGCGACGTCCCACAGCGCCGGGTGTCCGCCATTGGCGCCGCCCGCCGGCGGCAGCGTGTCCTTCTGCACGGCGCTGTAGCCCTCCGGGTAGGGATACTTGTTCTCGCCGCTCTCGGCGACGGCGCGCGCCTTGTCGGCGTCGCTCTTGGACAGCCACGAGTACAGGTAGCGCCAGATGCGGCCGAAGCCGTCGGGCTCGTAGGCCTCGGCGGCAGCCGGGATGGCGGTGTCGAGGTCGGCGACGGGGGAGGCGGGCTTGGGGGACGGCGCGGGCAGGTCCGACGACGTCATGTCGCTGTTGCTTCCCGCCTCCACGCTCGCGTCCGACAGCGCGAACGCGGCGTAGCCCAGGCCGTGGCCGAAGGCGAAGCGCGCCGGCTTGCCCGCCCGGTTCAGGTGCCGGTAGTCGACGTACAGGCCCTCGGTGTAGGTGTCCTGGATCTGGCTAAGGGTCGGGTTGGCCACCAGCGACACGCTGGCCGGGTAGTCGGCCTCGGACCGCGGGATGCTGTAGGGCAGGTGGCCGCTCGGCGACGCCTCGCCCAGCAGCACCTCCGTCAGCGAGTCGCCGGCCTCCTGGCCCGGCAGGTGCGCCACCAGCACCGCCTTGACCGACGGCAGGTCGATCCACGGCTCCAGCACGAGCGGGCCCACCGTGTGCAGCACCACCACGACGTTGGAGAAGGCCGCCGCCGCGTCCTGCACGAGCTTGTCGCCGCCGTGCCACGCCGACAGCCCGTCCGCGTCCCGGTCGCCGTGGTTGCCCTCCACCGTATAGCTGTTCTCGCCCGCGTCCGAGCTGAGGAACACGATGGCGACGTCGTCGGCGCCGGGCGCGGGCACGTCCCGCGACGGGAACGTGTCCGTCTCGTAGAAGGTCACGTTGGCGACCTTGCGCCGCAGCGACGAGATCGGGTCGTCCAGGTACGGGTAGTTGGCGCTGCCGGACCCCCAGCCCATGCCCAGCGTGCCGCGGTTGCAGCTCTTATCTGTGCACGAGTTGATGCCCTTGGGGTCGGCGCGAGCGTCGGTGCCGAAAACGCTCAGATGGAGTGCGCCGGTGGTGTTGGATAGCGGCAGCAGGCCGTCGTCGTTCTTCAGCAGCGTGATGGCCTCCTGCGCGACCTGCTTGGCGACGACGGCGTGGTCGGCCTGGACGTTAACGAACTCGTTGACGACGCCGCTGGGCGACACCAGGGCGCCCGGGTACAGGGGTCCGATGGCGTCGGCCGTGTTGGCGGAGAAGTTGGGTTCCGGGTAGTCCTGGTCCTGGCCGAGCTGGTACCAGGCGGCGACGATGCGCGTGGCCATGTCGTTCAGCCGGTCGACCGGCACGCTGCCATTGAGCACCGACCGCGTCAGCTCGTACATCCAGTGGCTGTTGCCCGTGAGGGGGATCTCGTTGGCGACCGTGTCGCCCGGCATCGACATGTCGAGGCCGGCGAGCGCCGACCCTACGCCCGACAGCTGCGAGAGCCAGTCCGTCATCACAAGGCCCTGGAACCCCAGCTCCTCCTTCAGGAGGCCGTTGATGACGTGGCTGTTTTGGGATGCGGCAGATCCGTTGACCTGTAATAGGAAACAGCGTTATTAATTAACTAGATTCGGCTGGGCCAAATGGGATGGGCGGGCCTTATATATATATACATATAACGGCGCAACGGGGGCGGGAAACGTACATCGTTATACGAAGTCATTACAGATGCAACGCCGGCGCGGACGCCCTCTGCAAATGGCCAGAGGTATAGCTCGTGCATCGTCCGGTCATCTGATATGTCGCTGGTCAGTCTCATCTCCTGCACACAATTTCACGTACTTGAGGAATGATGATCAAAAATTACCAATATTCGAGCTGTACGCCGACTGGAAGGGGTTGTACATCCGATACATCTCCTGCTCGTTGCCGATCAGGTGCTTCAGCGTGGCGATGACCCCCTGGTCCTGGACACCCCGGATGGTCTCGGCGCCGGCAACGGCCTGGAGCACGGGATCCGAGCCGAACCCCTCCCAGTTCCGCCCGCCTCTCGGCTTCCGCCCCAGCGCGCCGACGGACGGCCCCAGGTAGAAGTTGGCGCCCTTGCCCCGGAATTCCTGGCCGATCGCCGCGCCCCGCTCGTACATGAGGTCCTTGTTCCACGTTGCGCCGGTGGTGATGCCGGCGGGGAAGGCGGTGTTGTTGTCCGTGGCTCGGATGCCGAGCGGTCCGTCCTGCAAACAAAGCTGCGGGAAGCCTACCCGGAGCGCGCTGCCGGTGTTGCCCACACATCGCCTATAGGAGATTCAATATGTTAGCCATTCGGTATCGAAGCATCACAGCAAGTTCTCCGCGTGAGTGAGTTCGCGTACCCTAAGTCCTGTTAGCAAATGAACTCCTTATTGTACTTTCAAGAGGGGGGGGGAGGTTGTAGTTGTCTCACCCATAAACTGTCCGGTCCCGGCTGTGATGTTCGTCTTCTCCGCCAGTGTCATCTGCGACACCAGCTTAACGGCTTTGGCGTAGCTCTCGCTCCAGTCATCGGCCCAGCCGCCATACGGCGCGGGATAGGACGGCGGCGAGGCATACCCATCGGGGACGGGGTCCCGGACGGAGATCGCGGACGCGGACGCGGCGCCCGCTGCCCCTAGGAGCAGCAACGAAAGACTACGGACTCCCGTAGAGCACTCCATAATTACGATTACGTATGGTGAGCAAAGAAAAGAGCGGCTGGGATAGAAAGGAAGGGAAAAGGAAAAAGACACGCGTGAAGCAGCTACGCGTCACCGCTACTTATACACACTACCTACAAGGAGGTACGTCTAGAATGAATAAACCCAAGACATATCACGAGCCATTCAGGAGACAATCAATCAATGCATAGACTACTAGATGATGAGCGCGTATGCGAGCACTGCCCAGAAAAATAGTGGGAAAGCCGTTCCCGCTGCGATGGTCACCCACCGGCCTCGACAGGGGCCATGGTTTATAGGGCAGACTTGGCAGATTGCCTACTTATGTAGGTAGTTATGCTCAGTTTATCGTTACTATAGACGCAAGTCTATCTGGCGTCACATTGCCAGATCTTGGAAGGGCCAGCCATATCGAGCTTGGGCGGGTTTCCGGGACGGCTATAAGTCTGCCGACTCCTTCGCATGCAAAGTGTGCAGGCATTCGGATAGAGACGAAGCTGGGAGCATGAGATGGGGTCAGGAGTGGAGGACCTGACTAGAGGACCTTCCTATGTAGATCGCAACCCGCATGGTGACCGGGATCATGAGATTTGGATTGTCTATCAGTGCCGTTTAGACTTCGCTTGGTGCAAGTGCCCGCAGCGTCCCCTCGTTATGTAGTATACACGTATATGTACGTCGTACCACCTACCTATCTTGCACTGCTAAGTTCTTCTGTGTGTTTACTATCGTGGCATCACTCACGTCAGAGCCGGTTTTGGGGCTCGGACATACATACATATACTACCTAGATACCTACCTACTTATGCAGTCCTCTGCGACCCCCTTTGCGGGGTTGATACCTATTGTAGGCCATCAACACATTGTATAGCGGCAAGGTTGTTGGCTATAAAATGGGAGAACCTACATTAATACTAGGTGTATAGGCCCCATGAACTTCGCTACTGTAAAAAGAGTACTGTAAAAAGAGGAGAAGCGGGGAAGAGGTTCGTGAGGAACTTCACTTATTACAGAGTACTATAGTATGTTCAGATGCTATAGGGGGTCAATGCAAGGATCCGGGAGGCTGAGTTAAACCAGGGTACTACATATGTAAATCAGCAATTCATGCTTGCGGCTGGTTGATGGCATAGGGGCATCCAGGTCGTCTATACATAATACGTGGAGAATTTAGATGCAGACCAGTTTGGTGCCGGGGGCTAACCGAGGCGGGTTGAATCTATCGTGACCCCTCACGACCAAGATTATACTTAGCTACTTCGTACATAGTTACTTATTAGACTACATAGGATAGTAGTATACTACCTATGTAGCCGCGTGCGAAGCGCCCACGATGCCCGATGGCCGATGGCCGATGTTCGAGGTTGTTTAGTGGGAGCTTAGTATAAGATTCTAAGAACATAAGAATGCTTCTACTCCGAAGCTACGCCTAAGGCGGACATCGATTCGTTAGGCTACCGGAGATCTTCAGAGGGCATCAAGATTTGGTGGATCTTTTTCTCCTCGGCTGCGTTATGCACTGGAACTGCTTGGCCTCCTGGAGATCGACATCGCGTACACGACACCCTTGATTAGGTGCGACAACTCGACATTCTGCATGCCGGGTTGTCCGATTGTACTGTATGTACACCCTTACTATCCCACTGCAGAGGGATGATGCAAAAAGGAAGAAAGGGGGAAGAAAGGGGAAATCTAAAGCTGTCTGTCTGTCACCTTGTGCCGGTATTGCAACCTGCATTGCAACCCGAAAAAGAACCTTGGGATCTTCGAGGGTTGCAATGCGTATATGCAGACATTGGCCCCCACGCTTCCCGTATCATTCCTATCATCCTACCAAAGGTTCAATTCGCATAAATCCCGTGAAGTGGGCTTCAGGTGTCAATAATTGGCCTAAGGCTTGACGTAGAAATTATACGCGATACTGCTACGAAGTATGTATGTGGTATGTATACAACTGTCAGCACTGCATCGCTAATTGGGTAGTTTACCTACCACTATGACATAGCCTCACGTGGCTAGTTTCTCTGGCGTACAAACAATGGCAGTCCCTGCTCTGTAGACGGGAATGGCTGAATAGCTGGAATACGGGAGCACATAATGCTAGGGTTGTCATTCGTTCCCCCAGGTTATGACGTTATAGCGGTATCCACCCTGAACCGCCAATCCCAGCAGAGGCGCGGCAGTCTGGACGGCCGAAGTCGCTGGCTTGCCCTCAGGCGCTGTGCCTAGACCACCCGACTACCTGTAGACTGCCTGTAGACCACCTGTACTTCCAACCCTAACCTTAGCTGCTTCTTCTTAGCTGTTTTGTATTACGAATATCACGAATATCACGAAGATTTGCTGCAAATCAGCGATCACACCTTTCTGCACCGAGTACTAGAATACGTGCACCGAGTGCTAAAACTCGTCCAGCTGCGATGTTCCGGCTCTTCCTCGATACAGTCTCATGCACACTTGCGTAGTCAAACAAGGGGCAGCCCGCCAATCAGCTTGTCATGATGCCCTACTATGTAGGGTAGCATCTGCCCCCCAATATCAACCACGATAATGCTATAATAGTGAAAGCCGGTTCCGCCTAGCTAGCCAGGTGACAGCCTCGACAGGAACGCGAACCCCTTCCAGGCACAAAAGCCGCCGTTTATCAGCCAGCTATTTGCCCTCCTGATTTTCTGCCCGGCTGCTATGCTACTACTAGTGAAGCTGTTAGTCTTGTGGCGGCGCTGGCACTCTCGGCGATACCCTTACTGCTTACCGGAACACCCCTCAACCAGATCAGGGACCTGATGCGAGAGAAAAGAGCTTGATTGTTTAGTGACTATTCCAATGAACTACTCCAATAGTATATGAAGCCGGCCGAACGGGGTGTCGTGCTCACCCGAGATCTCCGAAGCCAGGCAACCAAGTATAAAGATTCTGCATATCCTTGGTGTATACGGTAAGTGTCCGGCCACTTCCCGGCCACTCTGTCTTGTATCCTCCCGGTAGGTTCAGACCTCCGCACCCACGTGGTCTGCATATAATATCCAGTAGCTTCCAGAGCCAAGCCGTCCCCCTCTCGACTGTCTTGTGTCTTTCGTCCAGGTGGTATATACTCTGTCGTGGGCATCACCCAATTTTCCTTCCACAAGATGAAGTCGTTCAGCCATGCCATCCTCTCCTCTCTCGCCCTCGTAGCTACTGCGAGTCCAGTTCCCGGGACACTCTCTTATAGCATAAGTGATCGAGGTACGTGTGTCTGTACATTGTTCCAAACCATTACAACTATATACTGACTACCAATGAAGCCGTGACCGTCACCGATGCTGAAGTCAAGGCATTCGACTTCTATGCCCAGTATGCCGCAGCCGGGTACTGTAACACCGAGGTGCCTGTTGGTTCTACCATCACATGTGCCAATAATGCGTGCCCGGATGTGGCTGCAGCAGGTGCTACCGTAGTAGCAACCTTCAGGTAAGCTCCTTGCTTCCTGTTTTTATACTCTTCTATATGGCGATGGCTGACCATATGACTTAGTGGTGAAATTACGGATATCCAGGGATTTGTGTCGGTGGACGACACAAACCAGCTGATCGTGGCCTCTTTTAAGGGGTCGAGCTCTATCCGGAACTGGATCACCGAGTAAGTCCCTATCAGCGGGCTTCTTTCCCCTCCTACACACAGGCAAAACAAAGCTCACATCATACCCACCAAATAGTTTTGTCTTCCTACAAGTCCCGTGCGACCTAGTAGCAGGCTGTCTCCTACACGCCGGCTTCTCCACCGCGTGGCTCGAGGTCGCCGACGTGGTGACAGCCGCCGTCGCAGCGGCCAAGGCCTCCAACCCGGCCTACCGGATCGTGTTCACGGGGCACTCGCTCGGCGGGGCCGTCAGCACCGTCGCCGCGGGTTTCGTGCGGGAGAGCGGCAGCTACAGCGACCTGGACCTGTACACGTACGGCAGCCCGCGGGCGGGCAACCGCGCCTTCGTGGCGCGCGTCAGCGAGCAGGCCGGCGGCGAGTACCGCGTCACGCACACGGACGACCCCGTGCCGCGCCTGCCGCCCGCCCTGCTCAACTACCGCCACACGAGCCCCGAGTACTGGTTCCACACGGGCGGCAGCAACACGACCGACTACACCGCGGCCGACGCCAAGGTCTGCGAGGGCTACGCGAACCTCGCCTGCAACGGCGGCACGCTCGGCCTGGACACCGACGCCCACGGCTACTACTTCGAGGATGTCAGCGCTTGCGGCTCTGGCGGCATTGCGTTCAAGAGAGCGGCGGCGGTGGTTGCGGATGAGGGCGCTGTTGCCTCGAACGTCACGTTCGATATGGCGACGACGCCGCCTGAGGACGTCACTGATGACGAACTGCTGTCGAGGCTTAACGACTTTGTTGATCAGGACATCGAGTATGTCGCGTCGTTGGATGCGGAAGGCTGATCGTAATCGAGGTGGGGACTGCGGTTGGGTTTGGGTCAAGCCAGGCGCTGCGCGTTTCGGCTTTGGTGAATGCATGAAATTGATGATTTACGGTTCGATGGGTGGGTAGGTAGGGCTTGGGAAGTAACAGTTAGCAGTTCTGACTGATCGCATCAGTGGCGTTGGCGGATATTGTAATGGGTTAACGTACATACGTTGCATGAAGCACATATATATGAGGACTATGGGAGATAGGTTACGAATAGTGCTTAGTATCTAGGATATCATGAGTGAAATATATATCATTGTTGATGGAAACTTCGAGCAGAGCAAATAACATGTGAGGGCCAGATTACCAGGTCCCTCAGGTCGTCACACACACACACATACACACACACACACACACACACACACATATATATATATATATATATATATATATGGGTATATGACCAGACCTGCAGAAAGTCCCTGACACTCCAGTTTCTAGTGACCGCTCTGCTATTTCTATCTGACTCTATCCTACGCATCCTTAGCCAGCAACGTCCAAACCATCCTCACCATCACCCGGTAGCGCGTCAACGGCGCCCGCCTCCGCTACAGCCGCCGCCGCACCCGGCTCGAAGCGGAACCCAAGCTCCTCCAGCGTCCGGGCCTTCTTGCCCGTCTCCTCGAACCGCATCTTAGCCTCGGCATAGATGGTGCGCTGCCAGAGGGCATGTGCGTCCCAGTGCGGGGGGTCCTTTCCCTTGCCCTGCTCACCACCACCACCCTCTGCCCCCATCGCCCAGTCGTGCATAGCGTTGATGTACCGCCCATCCTCTCCCTTGGCGAACACGTGGAACCCGCCCTGCTTCTCGTCGCCGTGAGGATCCGGATAACGGGCGAGCCAGGCCTCCTCGTCCTCGCGCGCCCAGCGCGCCAGCTCGGCGCGCGTCGGCCGCGGCAAAAGGTTCGCCCACAGACGCGCCACGACTGCCATCTGGGCCTCGGCTAGCGGGAACGGGATTACCTTGCTGGGCAGGCCGGGGAAGGCGAGCGTGGGGTGGTGGGTGTGCAGGAGGTGGCGGGCGAGGCTGTGGACGCGGCGGCCGGTGGTTATGAGGGGTTGTGGTGGTGGTTGGTTGTTGTCGTTGGGGTTAGAGGAAGAGGGAGGGGAGGAGAGCGACCGGAAGAATGGGAACGTGTAGAGGTAGCCTGTGCAGAAGAGGATGGCGTCGATGTCCATCTCGACTCTACCTCTCGCCTCTTCTCCTTCATCCCCCTCCCCTTTTCCGCTGCCCCCTTTCTCCCCACCCCAAAACTCCACCCCCCTCCCCTCCACCAAGAACCGCCTAATCTCCGGAACCTCCTCGACCTCCCCCCCACCCTCCCCATCCCCACCCCCGATATGTCTCAGCGCCTCCGGCGCCGTCGGCGTCCTCACCGACAGGAGTACGGGCTTCCGCGCGACGGCGCGGATCTGCGACGCGATGTCGAGCCCGGACGCCGAGTTACCCACCACCAGGACCTTCTTGTCCCGGTACGCCTCCGCGGTGCGGTACAGCTTAGAATGCGAGACGGTACCGCCCGGTCGGTGGTGGCGGTGGGCCTCCACGAAGGCGGCCAGGCCCTCGATCGCCGGTATGTACGGCGTCGCGTAGTGGCCCGACGCGACGACCACGGCGTCGTACGTCGACGTTTCCGTCGTATGTGTGAGCAGGTCTTTGGTCTGCACGGCCCAGCGCTCGGCGTCGTCGTCGGTGGTGCGTGATGGGGGCACGGGCGTGATGTCCACCACCTGCGTCGAGAAGCGGATGAGGTGCCGCACGTCACGGGCGTAGGCGACGAGGTACCCTTGCACAACCTCGCGGCTTGGGAAGATGGCGCAGCCCCCACCATTTGCCTTCCCTTTCCGTCCTCCTCCCTCCTCCGGAGAGGGAAACGGGAGGTCGGAATACCGCATGAGCGTGTGCGGAATATTGGTGTGCAGGTCATCGTACATGGGGCTTGGGAATAACGGCGGCGGCGGCACTCCTTCTCCCCCTTTTGCCTTTTCCCTTTTCTCTCCCTTCCCCTCGCCTTCTCCGTCGAGCGATGGTGATGACAGTATCACCGGGGGGTCCGGCGGGCCGTGCGCGTCTGTCTGCGGCAACTTAAGGGTGTGGGCCGGCTGCGGCGTCGCGCTGTAGTTCCAGACCCCGCCGACCTCAGCCTGCTGTTCGAACACGTCGATCCGGGCGAAGGCCGGGGCGCCCACGGCTAGCAGGTGCTTGGCGGCCGCGAGGCCGCTGGGCCCCGCGCCGACGACGGCGATCTTCTGGATGTGGAATTTTCCATTGCTGCCGCTGCCGCCAGTGTTGGGGTCTGGGGAGGGGGAAGTGGCGGTCCCGGGAGGGGAGAAGCTCATGCTTCGAATGTTGACTAGCTAGCTAAACGTTGAGACAGGGAGAGCGAAAAGGGGGGTTGGAGGCCAGGTAAATATAGTGAGTTTACAATATGCAGCACGACACAATATAAAACACGACACGACAGGGAGATTGGATAACGAGAGGGATTTGTTCTAGGTTGAATTTCTCGTTGAACATATGAAGACTGAAAGTGGATGAGGGAGAGGCCGAGTTACAGCGACCGTCGCATTGCACCATCGTCGTTGTGGGGTTCCGCTCCGGCCGAGGTCCGGTTCTCCGTCATACGATACAGTAAGTATCTATTGACGTGAGCCGCGAATGTTTTAGACATCAAGCAATAATTCGATACTGAGAAACTGAAGGAGGGACTGTCATTTAAGTGTGATTTATCAGGGGCTTTAAAATCATAGTTAGTTAATTATTTTTTATCATTAGCGATGTCAAACATCCCACGACATGAGATCATAGCAACACGTCTAGACGTTAATCTAGCTTTCGGAAAATGGGCAGATCAAAGCTATTGTGACAATTGAACCCTTGAGACTAACCACGCAAGCCCACAAATCATAGACGCCATTTTGCCACAAGTTTTCCCCGTATCGGGCTGCGGGAATTCCAAACCCCTTGAAAGAACACCAGGGATATAAGACCCTAATAAAGCCATGATGAAACCACGATGCTAGCCAGTAGCCCTAATCGTCAACACCTTCAGTAGTCATGCCAATAGCGTTGGGAACGCCAATGAGGATTCTGCCCTTGGGAACGACTGCGTCCTTCACCTTCATGCAACCGAAGACGTTGAGCTCCCTCAGCTGGGGACAAGTGCGGAAGATGCGGCCCACGATAAGATCAGTGACCTCTTCGCAGAAGCTGATCTCAAGCTTCACTAGCTCCGGATACTCATTCTCGAGATCGAAGACCTCTTCGAACGCTTCTCGTGAGATATGACGGCAAGCATGCACGTTCAGGTATCTGAGGTGCCGGCCCGAATGGTTCATGAGCGCTTTGAACCCATTTGAGCACAGGCCGACAAGATGAGCGTTCTCTCTGGGCTTGACTGAATCGATATGGCGGCATTTCGAAAAGTCGACAAACGTAAGTGGTTTGGTAGTCCAATTCTTGAATAACCGGACAAATCCGGCATCCGTCATAACCTCGCTGTCCTGGATGCGGAGCTTCGTCAAGTGTGTACAGTGTTCGTGGATCGCGTCGAGCAATCGGTCATCAGCATCGGGCACGTTTCTGATGGACAGAGTGCGAAGTTGGTTGCCGATGCTCTCGACGACATGAACATAGGATTCAGTAGCCGTTGGTTTCAACAGTTGTAGGCCTAATCGCTCAAGATTCTTCATCTCGGCGATGAGCTTGATGCCCTCATCTGAGACTTCCTGATTGTGGCATATCTTCAGACGTGTAAGTGATGGGCAAGAGTCCTTCAGCGCGGCGACCACGTTGTCGTTCAAGTGCTTGTCCGTATAGTAGACCTGGACTGCTTTGAGATGCTGACCCTTCGCCGCAAGATACTCTATCCAACGATCCTCTGCCAGGAGGTTGGCACCGTGTAGGTAGATACTCTCCAGGTTGATGTGTCTTCCGATAAGGTATTCCATGACCTCGTCCTTGAACTGAATTGCGTTGCGTACTTTTAGCTTCTGAAGCTTGTGAGCTATAGAAAAGATCCGAATATAATCTTCTGCACGCAGGCGTGCACCATCGTAGATCATGAGTTCTTCGACGTCAGGTCGAAGAAAAAGGTCAAGCGTTTGAGGGTTCATCAGTCGCTTCTTCGATAGAGTTCGGGCGATACGATCTATCAACTTAGCAGGGAGGTCGCCGAGATCATCAGCAAGATCGATGTTATTGGCCAACATCTCGATGCAAAGAGTCAGTAAGTTCTTGGCACCAATTTGGCCGTCCAAAAGGCTGCTCTGAAACTTTCTGCGACCAGCACCGACCGTTGCTCCTGTTTTCTTTTTACCCTTCTTGGCGGCAGGGCCATCTGTGGCGAGTTCCTTCGCGCACTTGGAACAGACTAAGCCGCCGTTTGGGCCTGCTTTTGAGTAAGGAGTAACGGTAAATCGCTTGTTGCAAATCTCGCAGTTCTCGGTCTGGCCCGGAGTAGGAACAGACCTCTCGTTGAACATGGCGTCTTCCAAGTCATCTTCATCTGAGTTGTCTCCTCCACGCTTTCTCTTTTTGGAGGCCTTAGACTTCTTGATCTTCTCAATTGCAGCATTCTGCTTCTTCCGTTTATTTTCTTGTGTGCGCCGACGAGTCGCCGCTAGCTCAACAGAAGAATCTGAATCTGCTGATTGTGCATCTGCATCATCAGCTGCAGTGGCAGATGAAGTTGTTGCAGCGCCATTCTGCTGAGCATTTGCAGTAGCGGCATTACGTAGTCGAGCCTCCCTATCAGCTCGAATCCGCGAAGCTGAGATGTTCTGGGACTAAAGGGACTTTGTTAGTATTCTTGAGGATAGCGGTACTGGTAAGATACAAGAGGCTTACGGCCAAGAAATCCGTAAGAGCCGACCGACTTCGGGACGAAAGAAGAATAGTTAGCTTTTATATATCCGATTCGATAGAGCCACGGCAAAGGCCAACTTACGGGCCCCTAATTGATCGAGCCGGCTGATTCTGGCGATTGTTGTTACTCCTAGGTGGATTGTCAATCCCAACACATTCAATGCTTGGACAGGTTCCTGGGGAATATGCAACTGACATGATTACGACGGTGCGTGATAGAGAACAGGCTAGTTTTCTATATTTGACGTATACGCCAAGGAATTACTGTAGTACCGGTCGTTCTGTGGCAACCGTTGCATCTGTTGCAGTGGATCCGCTCTGTAGAGGTTAGATAATACACAGAGTTGATACACAGGTCAGGTTGAAGAAGCAAGATGCTACCGGGAACAAAGAAGAAAAAGAGAAAACCGACAGCGAAAGAGCCGACGATCAATGAGACACGGGCCGGATAATCCAGTGATCTTCAGTGATCAAAGAAATATTCGTGATGAAGGGAGGATGTACCTACACTCTAAGTACGTCGGCAGGTTGGGTCCAGTGTGCTCAGCCAAAGGCTGTCTCGATTGTTTCCTGACAAGAACGGCGCTGACAAGAACCTATGCGGGCGTGGCAGGTAGTCTGCAGGTGTGTAGGTAGACAGCTAGGGACGGGAGACAGAAACATTGAAAATTGAAGGTTCCGGTGTAGATGAATTCACCAACGTGAGTGGTGGTGGATGGGATGGGATGGGATGATAGTCAGGCTGTTCAGGGTGGCAGAGGTGGTTGCCAGGCCAGTTTGTACATAACAGGCAGACAAGCGGAGTGGCAGACTACAGGTAGGTACTACAGGTAGGTACTGCATGTATGTATGTTGGCAGGCATATGTAGCTGGAGGTACTCAGATCCAATCCATGATGTATGTACCTACGATATGGAGGAACATTGAACGTCGCGGTTTGCCACTGCACTACCTGTAAACTGACTAGAAAGCGCGTAAAGTGGTTTCGCCTTTCGCCTTATCAGTTTAATTGATTTTCTATCGGCTCCATCGGTTTTAGGCATCAGCCCCTTAGCCCCACCGTTCAAGCTAAAAAAGCTAAAATTGCCCCGAAAAAAGCAGAAAGGCGGGTACATATATGGGCCTCTGCTAGTTTGAGACTAACAAAACCACTGTATCCTGCCTTATCGCCACGTGACCTGGCGTTCTGATCGCAACGCGGACCCCTGCCCCTGCCCATTCTCTTGGACATTCATGAGCGACATTGTCGCACTTTCTTTCTGTACTCCAGGGCAGGAACAAAAGGGAAAAAAACAAAACAAATGCTTCGTACATGGGGTAGCCGGTAGCTCCAGGTTGCCACCTCCCTTTCGTCTCACCAACACTCCCTTCATTCATTTAGTTATCTCTTCCAGCCAAACACCGAGGTCTCCTCGAATTCTGGTGTTAGTAAGGAAGGGTGACCTTGTGCATTTGTCAAACTAATAACCTGGAAACTGAACGCATACGCCAGCAGCCAGCAGCCAGCAGCCAGCAGCCAGGGCCAGTCTCTTGAAGAAAGCCAGATTTTCCATCGTCGTGGGAACGAAGTACTTGTTGGGGGTTCAGTTGGCCTACCAACGTGCCTTACCTACTTGCGGTGCACATTACCACCATTGCCATACCGCCCTTTTCATCAGTTCATGTTTGCCTACTGGTACCCATCCAGGCATCACAGGAAATAGGCAACAGGCACCCTGGTAAATAGGGATCATCACCCTAGCGACACAGAAGTGCAGAACAATCGCATCAGAACCAGACAGCTCAAGTCTTGACAGACCCTGGCCGAAGGTTTTCCTGTACGCGTACCACATCACGACACGATCACTCATTCTGTCACTTTTTCTTTCCATCATATTCGTCTTGTTGGCATTGGGGACCCATCCAATTGAAGCCATTTTCATCCCGACACTACTGTTGACCGGTACTGGCTGTTACTGTCTGTCTCGTCCAATATGGCGCCGAATACGAGACGAGCAGCTGCTTTGAAGAACAGCCCTGCGTCCAATGGCGTCGGCACTCCTTCGAATAGAGGCGCTCGATCTAGTACCGCTCAGAAGGCATCTACTGACCCTCCTAAGCGTCGGGGAAGACCCCCCAAAGTTCCCCAGGCGGCCGCTATTGAGTCGGTCTCTTCAGCAGCCACTCCCACCACCGCGGTCTCAGACAGCGAGTATTCGACACCTGCTACTAGTAATGCTGTGACTCCTGCTCCTTCAATCCCAGCCAAAGCGGCACCTGGTACTTCTACAAATAGATCCACTAGATCCCGTCTCGTCATCGAGCTTCCCGAGCTACCTTCCGACTCGGATGAAGGTCTTCCCAAACCCAAGGGGTTCTCTTCAAGGGTGAAGCGACCCCGACGAGCACATGACTCGGTTATAGAGGACTCTGAGGATGACCTTGATAGCGAGTCCTTTGATCCTTCGTTAGCCTTAGCACGCCGTCTTCAACATGAAGAGGACCATCAGGCTGCCTTGGCCCTAGCGGCTCAGCCTTCGGCCAATGCTACTCGACAACATGGTACCAAAAAGGGCGAGCGTTCTTTCGACATCGATGCAAGTGACAGTGGGGACGACCTCGAGATAATTTCTGAGAACTCTGTCAATGGTAAAGGCAAAGACAAAGGCAAGGGCCGAAGCCAGGGCAAGGGTAAATCCACTGCCAAGGCCACAGCTCACAAACGCTCGCCCGTGGTCGATAGCAGTGACGATGACGACGATGACGACGACGAAGAGCCTTTGTCGCGATCCGTGCATCCTCGCAAGAGAATCAAACTTGGCCTTCCCGAAAGTGACAATGAGGAAATAGCACTCCTCACTGGTGATGAGGAGGATTCAGCTGAGTCAGCCTTCGAATCTCTCGGCGAACTTGATTCTGAGAGCGATTCTGGGGACGATTCAGAAGATAGCATCCCCCCTCCCCCTCGGGCTGCCCCTCGTGCTGCCCCCCGCGCCATTACCCGCCCTGCCCCGCGCCCTGCCCCGCGCCCTGCCCAGCGTCAACGCCGGTCACTTCAACTGCCTCGCGGTCTGAGCCGTGCCGAGAAAGAGAGATTCAGGCTTGAGCAGCACCACCCAGAGCTCAAGACTATGTGGCGCCACCTTGAAGAAATGCCTGTTCTCAAGGCTGGCAAAGCAGAGCAGCCCCAGTCAATCAATCGTATCCTCAAACCATTCCAATTAGAGGGACTCGCTTGGATGAAAGCCATGGAGAAGATCGAATGGAAAGGCGGCTTGCTCGGTGATGAGATGGGCCTTGGAAAGACGATCCAGGCGGTCTCCCTCATCATGTCTGACTACCCAGCCAAGATACCGTCGTTGGTTCTCGTACCGCCCGTTGCTCTAATGCAGTGGACAACCGAGATTGCCTCGTATACTGATGGAAAATTGAAGACCTTGGTCTTCCACGGCACCAACAGCAAGGCGAAGAATATGACAGTGAAGCAGCTGAAAGCGTTTGATGTCATCCTCATGTCCTATAACAGTTTGGAGTCCCTTTATCGGAAGCAGGAGAAAGGGTTCCGACGGAAGGAAGGCTTGTTCAAGGAGAAGAGCGCGATCCATCAAATCAAGTTCCATCGCGTCATCCTGGATGAAGCCCATTGCATCAAGACGAGAACCACAATGACAGCGAAGGCCTGTTTTGCATTGAAGGTCGACTATCGCTGGTGCCTTACTGGAACCCCCCTGCAGAACCGAATCGGCGAGTTCTTCTCATTGATCCGATTTCTCAACATAGCTCCCTTCGCATCTTACTTCTGCAAGCAATGTCCTTGCTCCACGCTTGAGTGGAATATGAATGAGGATGGCAAATGTACACATTGTGAGTAGCCAATCTTCCTTGTGCCGAACTTCCATCGATCTAATAACCACCTAGGTAGCCATCACTCCATGCGGCATGTGTCGGTTTTCAACCAGGAACTACTCAATCCCATCCAGAAGTATGGTAACAGTGGCGAGGGCAAGACAGCATTGAAGAAGCTTCGACTTATGACGGACCGCATCATGCTGCGCCGTCTGAAGAAAGACCACACCAACTCGATGGAGCTTCCGGTCAAAGAAATCTACGTTGATCGACAATTCTTCGGAGAAGAGGAGAACGACTTCGCGAACAGCATTATGACGAGTGGTCAGCGCAAGTTCGACACCTATGTAGCTCAAGGTGTTGTGCTCAACAACTATGCCAATATTTTCGGTCTGATCATGCAGATGCGCCAAGTGGCAGACCACCCGGATTTGATCCTGAAGAAATCTAGTGAAGGGGGTCAAAACATCATGGTCTGCTGCATCTGCGATGAGCCAGCCGAGGAGGCCATCAGGTCCCGATGCAGGCACGATTTTTGCCGTGCCTGTGCCAAGACATACGTCAACTCTCAGGACCAGCCTGACTGTCCTCATTGCCACATTCCGCTGTCCATCGACCTTGAACAGCCTGAAATGGAACAAGAGGAGTCGCAAGTCAAGAAGTCATCGATCATCAACCGTATCAAAATGGAGAACTGGACATCCTCCTCCAAGATTGAGTTGCTCGTCCACGAGTTACATAGCCTGCGTTCTGATAACGCGTCGCACAAGTCGATCATCTTCTCGCAGTTCACCACCATGCTTCAGTTGATCGAGTGGCGTCTACGTCGCGCAGGTATCACCACGGTCATGCTTGATGGCAGCATGACACCAGCTCAGCGTCAAGCATCCATCAATCACTTCATGAACAATACCGACGTCGAGTGCTTCCTAGTCTCTCTGAAGGCTGGCGGTGTAGCACTAAATCTTACAGAAGCCTCTCGGGTCTTCATTGTTGACCCGTACGTTTTATCTAATTACCACTGCTTTTCGTTTTGGAGAAGTTATACTAACACATCTATAGATGGTGGAACCCTGCGGCTGAGTGGCAGTCGGCAGATCGTTGCCATCGTATTGGACAGACGCGTCCCTGTACCATCACGCGCCTTTGTATCGAGGATTCGGTCGAGAGTCGTATGGTGCTTCTCCAGGAGAAGAAAACTAACATGATCAACTCGACGATCAACTCGGACGATACTGCCATGGAGTCGCTCACTCCCGAGGATCTCCAATTCTTGTTCAGGGGTAGCTAATCGGCTATCTCTTGGGGTGATTCATACTATACAAACCCCTGACAGAGCGTGCAAAGTGGGCTGACGAGGAACTCCTTCGTATTAACAGCTATGCGTAGTGCAATGGCTGTTGTGCATGGAGTTATACGACATGATGGAAAATACGCTTTGATGATAGGGCTGCAGGGCGCAAAACGTGGCCTGCTATAGCTTCCTAGCTCTGGAGCTTTAATGTTTAGTAAGGCGAGGGGGAGAACGGTACTCTCGACAGTGTACGATGAAGCATACCCAGCTTGCTTGTCCCGGAGTACTTATGATGGAGGTTGGCTGCCAACCAATGGCAAAGGACATGATGATGGTACATAAGACACGTGTATATGTAAAAACTGTTATCCGGACGGAGTTGTTAGATTACGTGGTCATGTACGAACTTGGTTGCTACTGTACTCTAGCTGTTAGATAGAATAGTGTAAGCTCAACTTTAGCTAAGCATAATGCTATAATACATGTCAGACTCGTGACAAGTATACCTATGTCGTAGGGTAGGGAGGGGGTAGCCAAATGCCGGATGCTCTCTGCATACCATCACCAGGGAGGTACTAATCAACTAAGAGCTGACCCGAATAGCTGGAAGTGGCCTATAACTAAGTAGTTCCGGTAGATGCACATGCGGTTAGTTGCATGTCTTTGGCACTTAACGGTACCTAGGTACCTACTAGGTAGTTATAGAGGGCACGTTCAGTGGATGGACTCGAGCAATTGGCCAATGAGCTCGTATGCTTGCCAGCTCCCCACTGGTTGGTAACTAAATAATTACAGCTACCGCACTTTCTACATACCAGCTATGCAATGTAATACCTACCTAATATCTGACGATCTTCGCAAGCTCTTTAACGATTCCAGTTTTGCCAACATCTCAGCACGGGGCATACGGTAAATCCTACCCACCTTAAGGAGATGTTGCTAGGTGCTCCTGCAAGACGCCTATCATGGCTGAGGTCCGTCCAGGCACAGCATCGTGGATGGATATGCCAATCATGTCGAAGCAGAACCAAGTTCATCGGCACCAGCACCGGCACCGGCACCGGCCGCAAGCCCTTCAGCAGCAGCAGCTCCGTTCTGCAGGAGGTCAAGGCTGAGGAGGTCAAGGTTGAGGAGGACAAGCCGTACTATGTCACCACCCCCATTTTCTACGTCAATGCTAGTAAGATTTTCTCCCTCCTCCTTTCTAACGCTCTTCTTTTTATTCCAGCTACGCCATCGTTCCCAACAAGGACGGCGATGACGGAGGAACGTGTAATGTTCAAAATAGATTAGATCAAGCTAACGATCATGGGGGTGTGTGTAACCTCACCCTCCCCCGCGAAATAAAGCCCCTCACATCGGCCACCTGTACAGCATGCTGCTGGCAGACGCGCTGAAGCGGTGGGAGGCGCTGCGGGGCAAGCGGAGGGCGATCATGTGCACGGGCACGGATGAGCACGGGATAAAGGTGCAGCAGGCGGCGCAGCGGCAGGAGGTAACGCCCAAGGCGCTGTGTGACACCAACGCGGCGGCGTTCCGGGACCTGGCGAAGTGGGGCGGCATCGCCTACGACCGCTTCGTGCGGACGTCGGAGGAGGACCACGTCCAGGCCGTCCGGCACTTCTGGACGCGGCTGCGCGAGGGCGGCCACCTGTACGAGACGCAGCGCGCCGGCTGGTACAGCGTCAGCGACGAGGCGTTCGTGCCCGAGGCGCTGGTCGAGCGCCGCTTCGAGCCCTTCACGGGCCGCCAGATCGTTGTGGCCTCCGAGTCCGGCTCCGTCGTCGAGTGGTGCGAGGAGCGCAACTATCACTTCCGCCTGACGGCCATGCGCGACCGCCTCCTGCGCTTCTACGAGGAGAACCCGGACTGGGTGACCCCGCCCTCGCGCATGGCCGAGGTCGTCGACTGGGTCCGGAACCACCTGGAGGACCTGTCGGTCTCGCGGCCCGTCGAGCGCCTCGACTGGGGCATCCAGGTGCCCGGCGACCACGAGCAGACCATCTACGTGTGGGTCGACGCGCTCGTCAACTACCTGACCACGACGGGGTACCCGAAGTACTGGAGCGAGCAGCCCAAGAGGGGGATCAAGGTCGACGCCTGGCCCGCCGACGTCCACGTCATCGGCAAGGACATCGTGCGCTTCCACTGCGTGTACTGGCCGGCGCTGCTGCTGGCGCTGGACCTGCCGCTGCCGCGGCGCGTGCTCAGCCACGCGCACTGGCTGATCAACGCCCGCAAGATCTCCAAGTCCACCGGCAACGTCATCAACCCGTTCGTCGCCATCCGGCGCTGGGGGCTCGACCCGCTGCGCTACTTCCTGCTGTCCGCCGGCGGCATCGCCCACGACGCCGACTACGCCAACGAGATCATCGCCCAGCGCTACAAGAAGGCCCTCAAGGGCGGGCTCGGCAACCTGCTCAGCCGCCTCACCAAGCCCACGACTTGGAACGCGAGGGACGCTATCGTCGCGACCGCTGCGGCTGGTGGTGTTGTTCCTGAAATTGGGAGTGGGAGTGGGAGTGGCGCGACGGCTTCGGCAGCGCAATCCTCATATAATAGCCGCCTTGATGGCGCCGTGAACACCCATCTAGAACACCTGAATGCCGTGGTTGGACGCGCTGACGCGCAGATCGCCGAGCTGAATCCTGGAGCGGCGCTGCGAGAAGTCATGGAGTTCGTCTTCGAGGTTCGTTTAATTTCCTTATTTTACTTTACTTCCTTTTTCACGGGTATACACGCAGCTACAGAAGTTTCTGGTCTCTCCATACATACCTTCTTACCTGCCCCAATCGCCCTGTATCTCCTCTGTATTCTAGCTATCAAGGCCAACGGCTAATGCCGACATGCCATAATTCACCATCCTATCCCACGAACCCATCCCTTCCACATATCTTATCCCTCACTCACTCTCACTCTCTGTCTCGACATCATTATTGTCGATACTACATGCACGGCGCACAGCCAGCCTGCAGCCAAACAGGCGTGACACTGACACACTGACACCTAAAAATAACAGACAAACCGGTTCTTCTCCAACGCCACGCCCTGGGACGACGCCAAGGCGGGCAACACCGCCAGTCTCCACCGCACCATCTACGTCACGGCCGAGTCGCTGCGCATCGCCGGCATTCTGCTGCAGCCCTTTATGCCGGGCAAGGCGGCTGAGCTGCTCGACCGCCTCGGCGTCAGTCTTATGCGGCGCAGCCTAGATGACGCACGGCTCGGCGCTGACTACGACTACGGCGTCCCGTCGACCGAAACGGAAACGCCGCTTTTCCCGCCGCTGTTCGAGGACAAACCTGATGTTTGATTGGGTTGACTAAGTGGGTGTGTAGGTTCCATAGGTACCCGTATGATATGCAAGGTCACAAGGCTGGAGCGCGATGTGAGGATAAATATGCGAGGCTAAAGAGGCTACCGTACGGCAGCGTATATTCAGCACTTTGAAATCTCTAGCAATTCTTAACTCAATACCTGCAAGCATAATACAGATCCACGAAGTGCTGACTGATCATGAAGCTGCACCGAAAATCCCAAACGGGATTTCATACTGACAATGCATGATTTCTCCTAAACCTAGCTGAAGAGCAGCGGAGACTTCTAAGTGAAGACTTCAAAACCAAATGCCTGTGAGGTCAAAGGCTCTTGTTACTGCTACACGACGCCTACATTGTCGCGACGTTGGAACTGCACTATCTTGGCTTTACCTATATCTCACCCGAAACACCCACCCTCTCACTTACAAACCCCACTGCTCAGGATGTGCCCTCCCAACTCGTAGCAGCCGGTGCTTGGAATCTGCTCTCCTTGGTCCCACTAGGTAGATGTGAGCGGTCAGTCAAGAATGAATTCAGTTCAATCCAATTCAACAAGTCCGAGACTTCTCCTGGTGCATTGCAAGATAAGGTAGGTAGTTTACGTACGTGTTCGTGGACGCAGCCATCGACCCATCGCCACCTGTCCGTGGTGGAGTACTGCGCGTAGGACATGTTGGTGGCGGCATCGAAGCACCAAGCCGTGCTGTCCTCGTTCCCTATCTTGTTCCCGCTGCAGAACAGGGGCCAGATGTTCTGGGGCCCGGACGCGTACCCCGGGTGGTGTTGCTGCGGTGCGCGTTTTTCAATGTTCAGTGTCTGCCCATGCAGAAGAGACAAGGGAAGGAGGGCCGACTAACAATGTAGCTTGAATCGATGAGGGAGAACATCGTCCTAGGATCCCCGTCCACGACGAACGCGCGGTAGAAATCGTACGCCCTCTGCGCTGTCTCCTCGACGGTGACGGAGGGGTCCGGCTGGCAGAGCGCAGGGGGCGACGCCAGGTTGCACAGGTTCTCCCTCTTTCCTACTAGGGCTTCATCACTATCGTGCGCGACGGGGGCGGCAAGGCCGGCGAGGGGCGCGGAGATGCTGGCGAGCAAGAGTGAGGGGCGCATTTCGACGATGGTTGTTTACGATGACGATGACGATCACAACTAACCAATGTATTCAATCAGTCCTTAGGAATGAATCCGACATTCGACATCCGACGGGATCCATAATGATATATGTAGCGACGGCACACGGGCTAGTTATCATACCTACGTACCTAGTCTATACTATACGGAATATTATGACGCGGGGAAAGATACGAGGACTAACCTGCCTACCTAGACTACTTACTTAGCATTTGCGGCAGGTGAGTGAGTGCATGGTATTAGTTTTCATTTAGCCGTCTTGACTTCCCATTTGCGATGACCTAGTCTCTACCTACACATCATCCGAACGAAAACCTGGATGATTTAATGAAGCCAAGGGGCTGGTTAAAGTCTAGTCTATCTTGGCAGGAGTTCAAGTCGCCTCTATCCCAGCTGTGGTGACGAAGCTTCAGAGGGTGTGCGATAGGCTATATATATGGAGAGAGAGCGAGAGATTCCGGCAGATGAAGTGCCGAGATTGGTGGCTTCTTCTGTCGTGTAGGTAACGGAGCGATTGGTCCCTTTGAAGTTTGCGCATTGATGTGAAAAATGGCTACTTGACTTTATAAGTTCCATGTCATAACTAATACCTAGCATGCATTTCGAGAGGGGGGGGGGGGGGGGGGTTAAGGAACCCGAATAGATGGCCGAAATATATAAAAGAGCCTAGGAACCTTGTCTTCGAACAGTTGCGCAGGCCAGTTCTCGCATGTGGAGCAGGGGCGCCTCCAAGTCGCCTCCTATCCTGAGCCGTACCTAGGTATGAAGGGAAAGCGAAAGCGGAAGTGGAAGCACCTCTGATGGTTGTTTGTACATGAGAGAGCGCGGGCCGATGAGGCTATCGGTAAGCGGCGGTCCACTCCAAGGGCGCATTCGACAAAGAACATCCATTAGATTTAGGTATGTTAGTTACTTCATGTTAGTTGTCGTTACGTACTTACCTATTACCTCACCAACCCGATGAACTTCTGTTGTGTTCTTCGACGACGCCCTTGGACGCCGCCCAGGCATCGGCGGTTCCGAATAGCGGTCGCTTAGCGGATATACCCGCTAAGCCATAGGGCACATTACGCCGGGCTAAACAAGGGGCTACAGTATATGAATGTATGTAGATAACGTATACGAAATATAGTCGCTACATAACGGCTTGCGTAGAACATACATCGAACATACAAAGAACATACCAATATATCTTCCACTCAGCAAGCACTGAGGTTTCAATAAGAATCTGCTACGCCCGCTACCCAAGCTTGCGACAAGCCGCCGTCAAGTCACCATGGGTTCGTATGACCCGGAGCCACAGCCGCTCTGGATTCAGACACCATGTATCCCATCGCCGGAGCTCTCCCGGGTAGCGGGATGGTACGTTATGGATAAGAATCGCTTCTCTGGATGACACCGACGCTAAATGCAGTACGTAGCAACATCTTCCTGAAGCTGGAAAATCTGCAGCCCTCGGGGTCCTTCAAGTCTCGCGGGATAGGGAACATGATGCGGCGGGCGCTGCTTGCGCACCAGGCCGCTTCTACCTCTACCTCTACTTCTACCACTAAAGCTGATGCTGCTGTTGTGGATTTCGCAGACAGCAAAAACGATGAGGACGATGCCAGAAACAACGACCCGGCAACAGTGCACTTCTACATCTCATCCGGCGGCAACGCGGGTCTCGCGTGCGCGACGGCGGCCGCGGCCCTGAGCCGCCGGGATGGCGCCAGCCCCTGCACCTGCACGATATTCGTGCCGGTGACGACGCCGGCCCACACGATCTCGAAGCTGCGGGGGCTCGGCGCCGTCGTGATCCAGGTCGGCTCCGACTGGGCCGTGACCGACCGGTATCTGCGCGCGGAGATGCGGGCGGCGCATGGGGGGTTTACTGTCGGTATCGATGGAAGTGGGGTGGGCGGTGGAGATGGCGAAGACACAGACGCGGGGGTGGAGGAGGCGGGAGTAAAGCCGGTTGATGTTGATGTATCCATGGTAAAGGTGAAGAGAAAGGCCGGAGTCGGGGTCTACGTGCCGCCCTTCGACCACCCGCACGTCTGGGAGGGTGCCTCGACGATCGTCGATGAGATCGTGGCGCAGACGGCGGGGCCTCTGAAACGCCTCGTCGCCACTTCTAGCACTTCTTCTCCTACTGCTGGTGGTGGCAACAGCGGTAGAATCGACACCATCGTGTGCTCGGTCGGCGGCGGCGGTCTGCTGAACGGGATCATGGAGGGCATCGAGAGGCATTTCTCTGGCCCGGCAGACTCGGACTCTGACCCGGACGCAGACAAGAGACAGAAACAGAGACCCCGCGTCCTCGCCGTCGAGACGGCCGGCGCCGATAGCCTGAACCAGAGCGTGCGGGCGGGGAAGCTCGTCACGCTGCCGGCCATCACGAGCGTCGCGACCAGTCTGGGCGCCGTGCGGGTCTCGGAGCGTGCTTTCCAGTGGGCCACTACCACCACTACAAATACTACGAAAGCCACGGCCCAGCCGTTAGTGACGAGCCACGTCGTCTCGGACGCGGACGCGGTCCGGGGCTCGGTCCGGTTCGCCGACGACGCGCGCATGCTGGTCGAGGTGGCGTGCGGCGCGGCCATCGCGCCCGTCTACAACGGCGACCTGCGGCGGACCCTGGGAGGCGCGGGGCTGGACGACGCCGAGTGGGCGCGCCGAAATGTCGTCTTGGTCGTTTGTGGCGGGTCGAATGTTACGCTGGGCTTGTTGGGGGCGTATCGGGAGAGGTTTGGGGTTGAGTGATGGGTTGGGTCGGTTTTGACGGATAGACGGCTAGATTTACGTGCCGAGAGGTATCAAGCAGGGCTTTATTAAAGAGTAATAAATGGAACAAGAGATCTCTTGGTGGCTCAAGTATCAGAGCGAGACAATTGCTCTTGTGCTATATGCGCGTGACCAGGTATTATTCATCAGTATTCAGCGATTGCCGCTGTGCTAAGCAGACCGAGTGATAGTTTCAGTAATCAATTTTCCGGCTTGTATTGATCATGCGCTGAGTCTAGACCGATCATATACCAATTCCTGATAGTCCGCCGTATCCGTATCCGCATCCGCTCCTGCGTCTCCCTTAGCCTCGCCACCCCCCGTCCCGGATCCCGCGCCCCCTGACGAGGACGCGAGAGCGCCGAAACCCTCGAGGACCATCTCTATCTCGCCGAAGTAGTTCACCTTGCCCTTTTGCTTGAAGCCCAGCCTCGTGAACAAGGCGATACTCCCGGCGTTGCTCGCGTTGATCTTAGCCACCAGGTCCTTCAACTCGTACCGGCGATGGCGCGCCCCGACTCCGCCTTCTCGTCCGTGCTGGCCACCATCTTCTTGGGCCTTGCCGTATTCGGCCAGGATTGGCGGTAGATGCCGTCGCATGAAGCCCAGCAGTGCAGACACGGCGGATATACCGAGGCCTTTGCCGCGGTGGTCGTGGTCGGCAATCATGATGTCCACCTCGCCGTTGCAGTAGCTGACGGCAGAGGCGGCGGGATCTCGCCCCAGGCCTGAACTAGGGTGCACCTCTCCGTCCGGGGATGCCGTGTTAGCACCATGCTCATCATCGTCGTCGTGGCAGTTCTCGCCGTCCTCCCAAGGCGTGAGGAAGAGGTTGATATCGCCAACCATGCGGTCCGGTGCATCGGCCTCGCCGGCGTATACTCTAGCACCACTACCACTACCACCATCACCACTGATGCCCTCAATGGGACTGATGTGGCTACTATCGACGGCTTGACACACGATGAAAGTCAGCTTGTCGTGGGAGGTGCGCCACGACTGCTGGTTCTCGTACTCCTCGTCCAGCGTGAGGGGCTCCGAGGCCGTGGCTTCCTGTATTGCCTGTCACCGCACGTTAAATTCATCCTTTGCGAATAGGCTTGAGGCATCGTATCGTATGATGACCTACAGGGTCTTTCATCCATTCATGGTATCGCAGCACATGATGTGCATCGTATGGCACGAGGAGAACCTTGGAGGTGGAAATAGCTACGACACATGTTAGTCCACCTGCTTGGGGATTCCCTCCGCCTCTCTCTATCTCTCTCGCCATCGAATTTGTTATGCAGAAGCCACCAACCTAGGTTCTCATTATACCTCATCTTGATTAAGTAGGCACAAGTAGGCACTGACTCCAGATGAACTCGATTGGATATGTTGTTCGTTATATTAAACTTGTTCTGGCTTCGGGGATTGCGCTGGTATTGGCAAGACTCTTCGCGATCGCATCATCTAATTACCTAGAGACAGTAAATTGCTGGTCTTATTTTACATCCAGCTGTGAGGCTCACCAAGTTCAGGCTCGCACTTGAGGGACAATTACCATATTCTCGCCCCTGAGCCTTGTATATTGCCTTGATGACCCCAGAACTGGATGTCTCAATCTCTACGAGGTAATTGTCAGGGACGGTTACGATACTGTGGTAATAACTGGAGTTATGCCTACTTTCACTGTACGGACTTGAGCTTATGCCACCAAGGCAATAGGGACAAAACCCCTCCACACAGTGCAGCACTAGCGAAGATTCAACAATCGTAACAATTGAATTTCACTTTATGATTCTATCCACAACAGGCTCTAACTTTTATATCTTCAGGTACCAGGTACCAGGTACCAACATACCTCCTGCTCATCCATCTTCAAGTGCCTGCAAGCCAGCTAACGTGACGACGTCCTGACCATACCCGGGTACGCTTTCAGAATTACCTGTCCGATCAAGTTAAAGGAAGGCCTTTCGTATACTGGCTGCACTGCTGGTGGTCAACAATCATTACATCATAAATCCCAAATACTACCTACTTGGCAATTACCTGCTTCCCGTCATTGAACTGAGCGTGCTGAGACGAGTCGCCCCAACGTCGGTTACGGACAACAACAATAGGGGATAATGGCTGCGCTGCCGTCTTTGGAGACGCAGGCGAAAGTCGCTAGCGATGGTTAGTACTTCTTTTCATGCTCCCTCTTTTTCCTTTCTCTCTTGTTTGCTGTTCGTTCTCTCCGATCGCCCCCCTATCCCCTGACTATGGCATAGCGTATGTACGTATACGTACATAAGGTGCAGAAAGAATAGGAGGAAACACAATATTAAAAAAGACAAAAAGCTGACACTAGATATACAGCGGCCCAGAACTTCGTAGAGCACTACTACGAGGCGCTGAACCGGCGGCATAACCTGGCGCAGTACTACGCGAGCGCGTCGAGCAAGCTGGCGGCCGCGGACGTGAAGCCGGATATCAGCATCAATGGCAACGTGTGCGCGAGCGTCGCCGACTTCGAGGACCTGCTGAACAAGCAGGGCAGCCCTGTCTACTGGTAGGTACCTTACCTGGTTGACCTGTCTTCGAGTTTCGGTTTGGCATTGCATTGCATTGCATGGCGGGACGGTGTGGTCCGCATCTAGCAATCTCCTGTCCTTCTCTCCTTTCCCTCCTTTTAGACGTGCGTGTAGATACTTGATCAGTCGCTGATATTTATCGAATCTTAGTACGTTACTATTATGAACTCTTCTCTTTGCGTAGTGAATTACGTATTTGATACCGCGGTCACACTCACTATGCACATTACATGATCCTCCCTAGCCTCTTCCCCCTGTCCACCATCGATCCAACCCCCCCTTCACCTTCGCCTTCTCTTCTCATCTCCCTCCATATCGAAAAACTTGCCCTACCCTACCTGACCGTACCCGAATTACAAACACCAACCAAAGAACAAGAATTATGAACTATCCCCCCTAACAAAAATATACAGACGAAGTCATCTCCTACGACGCGCAACCCGTAAACCCGCACTTCACCCTCGGCGCCCCCGCCTCCTCCGCATCGTCCGAGCCGGACCGCAACGAGCGCAAGGCGATCGAGGCGGGCGAGCGCCTCAGCGTCGCCCTGCAAGTCGCCGGCACCGTGCGCTACGGCAAGGCCGGCGACGAGGGCACCGTCGAGCGCACCTTCACCGAGGCCTGGCTGCTGGTGCCGCACTGGGAGGCGCTCGCGCGCCAGGCGCCCCGGGGCCTCCGTCGCTGGGTCGTCGCTAGTCAGAATTTTCGCGCGTTTTGATTTTCTTCCCACCCTTCGCACTGGGTTTATTTGGTTGGTTGGTTCTGAGGATGGATGGGGATAAGGCGTTAGACTTGCATCATGACAGGGAGGGAGAGAGAGAGGAAGGAGAGAGTGCCAGGAGTGTGACCAGGTGTATAGAGAGAGATGTCTCCAATAAGAAGTATAATCAAAATTGCCAAAAATTTCATGCTTTTCACCCCGAAAGAATATGAAGGACAGACAATACCTTAAGCTCTATGAAAGGTCAAGTTAACATATTAAATCGCACACTTGTTTACACATATCCGAATGATGCATGCTTGCGGCTGGTAATTAACACGAGATGAAGAGCTTTGATATTGTTTCTTTCATGCGTTATGTTTCTAGAGCTCTATATGGCTTAAGTGCCCCTTTCTATGTCCGAGAGATACACAGCCGCCTATCATACATGTTTATCTATATGTCTTCATAATCATACACGTCACTGTTTCGTAGCTCTTACATCTGAGGCGCATCAACATCTCGTAGGCTCATAGCTCCAAACATGCTGATCATCGTATACGAGAACAGCGCCCTCGTCTCTCTGCCAACAGATCTGGCCTCGCTTACCGCCCTAAAAGGGGTCCGTCACTTACACACGGGTCCGCACCTTGCCTTCCCCTGTGTATAGAAAACTCGAGCAATACTACCCATAAAATCGTATTTGTAGATTATCACCCTCGGGAAAGAATCCTTTGTTTAGTTCGAAACGAGGTTTTCGTTGGTGGACATTGCTACTACCGTTTCGGTAGTACAACAGCATGCTTCAGAACCTGTCGACCAGGCCTCCTATACGCGCCATCCGCATACGCAAGGGCGATATCTCCCCCTTCGCCCTCAACGGTAGCGTTATCGCCGCTACCGTGTACGATCTCCGTGACTTCGCCGAGCATGATCGCAAAGTTATCATGTTGATCGTCGTTGTTGGTTGTTAGTGGTGGTCTGTTATCTAGGTACCGAGGGGTGTACAAGTCGCACTTGAGAACATGCAGGATACCCGGGCCCTGCAACAGCGGGGCGGTGAACTTCCTACTGCTACTACTACTATCACCGATTGAAGAGTCGGGTACGGTAGTAGCAGCACCAGAAACAGCAGACTCCCACTCCATATCCCACTCCCGCTTCCCGAGGACCCCGACGCCTTGCTCTTCTAGGCCCGCAAGGATGCCCATTCCCGAAGCGCCGCTGCTGCTATCCCCACTGCCACCAACACCGAGGCCATAACCCTTCGTGAACAAGTCGGCAATGCGGGCGCCGTGTTCATCGCTGGTGAGGACGTGGGCGTTGAAGCGGCCCGAACTGAAGATAGCGTGGTACGTCCGGCTGGGCAAAGCGATGTTAAACAAGACGCGCTCCCGTGGCCGTAGCGATAGCGATGTGAACGAGGAGACCGTCATCGCGCGCGGTATGGGCCGGAGCTGCTGCTGGCCTGCATCCGGCGGTGGCGACGACGACGATGACGGTGTTTTGCTGTCTAGGACGTCCGAGCTTGTCCAGTGGGATGGTGGCGGCGGCGGTGATGAGGGGGTGGGAGACGGGGAGGAAGAAGAGGAAGAAGAGGAAGAGCCCGTCATGGCATGAGGCAGCGGACAATCAAGGGTCGTGATGACGACGACCGGGTGTGGCATCTGGCGCATGACGGCGCGAAAGCGCTCGGGTAGCGTGGGATCTTCTGTTTTCATGCTCCCATTATCCCGATTCCGGGACGACGCAATTCGAGTGAAACTCCTCGCATAAGCACCACGACCATGGCTCGCGGTCTGAGAAGTCACCCTAGGGGCATTGGTGAACAGCCGGAGTCCGGAAGAGCCGGGGCGGGAGCCGGAGCCGGAGCTGAACCGGCGGCATAACAAGCAGATGTTGCCATTGTTGTACGTCTTCGACGGCAAGAATCCGGACTCGGACTTGGATGCCCGCCACAGGCTTCGCAGGCTCTTCATCTCCGCCGGTCCATGAACGGCAGTGATGGTTTGGCGCCTCAACTGGGTCAACTAAGCGGACAAGTAGGTAGAGAAGATATTTTCGTTCGTTACCTATTCCCTACAAGGCTTACCCGATGATGTAGCTAAGGAGCTGTGAGTACAACCTACATGTATGTACAATTAGGACCTACATACATACATCCTTAGTGTGTCCGCGCCCCGTTATACGGATAGGTAGGTAACTTTCCGATAACGATAAGCTGCGATAATCCATCTTCCGGGCCGGCGGGCGGCGGGCGTGGGGCATGGGGCGTGCTAGCTTTAAATTTTTGAGGTGCCGCCGACTGGAGCTCTCGATACGTACATCGCGACCGATCGAGATAATTCCAAAAGTGGTGGAGGGGCACGAACGAAGACTCGCTTCCGAACATACGAACCGAGGCAGCGCGGGTTTGCCGACGATACATAAACAGGTAGCCGGCCAATTGGCTAGACAACGAACACCTACCCATAAGAGCAAGAGCTGCCCATACCCGAACGCCGCTGTCCACGGCACAGCACAGCACCCCGACAACCACACAAGATGGCAGCGCGACACTTCCCCAGCGGCATCCTGCCACGGCGTCCCAGCATAACCACCACCGGCAGCATACCCACACCCACACCCGCACATCCTCGCCCAGCCGCCCACACGCAGCAGCAAAGCCGCGCGTTCTCGCAAACGCCCGCCCGCCACGCCGACATCATCCGGCGCCCGCGGCGGCCATACCAGTTCACGCAGCTGGTGCAGCTGTCGGACGGGTCGACGTACACGCAGCGGACCAGCTCGCCGCTGGCGCTGTATCGGTCGACCAAGGACACGCGCAACCACATCCTGTGGCAGCCGAGCGAGAAGTCGCTGCGCAACGTCGAGGTCGACGAGGCTGGTAAGCTGGCCGCCTTCCGTGGCCGTTTCGGAACCGGGTGGGACGCCGACGCGAAGCCCGCCGCGGGCGAGGGCGATGGCGCCGGCGCCGAAGGGGAAGATGGCGAGGCGGGAGAGGGCGGGAAGGTCCAGGAGAAGTCGCGGACGGAGACGGAAGGGGGTAGATGGGATCGGAAGGGCAGGTTGGCGGAGAGGAGGGAGAAGCAGGCTAGGAATAATGCGCTGAGGGCGCAGGGCAAGGATGGTAAGGAGGATGGAGAGGAGGGGGCTGCCGCTGCCGCCGCTGGTACTACGGCTGCTGGAGGGGAGAAGGAAGCCGCGAAGGAGTCGACAGGCGATGCCCTAGGTGATTTGATCTCGGGCTACGTGAGAGAATCGGATTTGATCAAGGAGAAGGCAATCCCCACGAAGAAAAAGAAGTAAAAAACATAAGGAGAAATGGATGCCTGGCTCTCTGCCTACCTGTCCCTATCTCCGGCATACATGTACGGACGGGACGGCATTGGTCGGGGACATCCCATGCCTCTTTTGGGATAGGGAGTGCATTAAAGAAACAAAACTTATACTCATTCCCCGCAATCTTACCATGTCTTTCACGTATCATAGTTGGGACCATCATGGCTCTGAGGGGCGAGCGAGCTGGCTTGGGTTACTTGAGAGGAACATGGTATCAAAAAAGGGCGAGTCCGCTGCCTCCCGTTGTAACTATATGTACAACTCTGTATACACGCACGAACGCACACACGCACACACACTTTCACCCGCCAAGGTACTCTCTCAAGAGAAATCCTCCCTCCGCATAGGATATAAAAGAAGCTCCGAGGTAGAAAACATATGCTTGTGACCGTCGTCCCGTTTGTCTAGTCTGAATCGTCATCAATAGTAGCCCTAGCCCGATCGATCGCTGTGTCCCCGCGGCCCTTGCTCTTGTCGGCAGGGTCGTAGACGGGCGGTCGGTAGAAGACCGTCTCGTCGTCCTCGGCATCCAGTTGCATGAGGAACGTTTCCCATTTCTCAATAAGCTTTGAACACGCCAATCTATATTAGCACCTTTCTCTCAAGTTGTCGGGAATGCAAAGTAAAGATTGACGTACCTCTTTCTGCGCTTCGATGGCGCTCTCTAAGAATGTCTCGACCGAGGACTTGAAATCCTCGACCTTCTCCCTCTCGAATCGGTCAAGCTCAGAGCGCAGCAATCGGCCCATATCCTCAAACAGCAGCCTGGCTTGATGCACTTTGCGCTCGGCATCGGCAACCTCAGCGCCCACCTGGTTCAGCCGGTCCTGCTGAGACCTGCCCTGCCGAAGTAGCTTGTCCTGAGATGCCTTGCGTTTCTGCATCTCAGACTCGGCATGGTGCCAAGCGTGGAAGGCCTTTTGCCGCTGCGCAAAGGCCTGCTTGACACTGCCAATCAAGCGAATATACTCGTCGATCGTGATGCCGAAGGTTAGCACGTCTTGTTGCGCTTGGCGATCGTAGACATCCCGTATTGTCAACTGTAGCTCTGACAGAGCCTCCAGGGGTCCAGAGAGGGTTGGGCTAAGCTCTACGGTAGACAGGGCATGCAAAGATGCTGAGAAGTCTCCGGCCGATTCTGCCATTGCCTTACGCTGGTGCACCATGGTGTCCATCGACTTCATCAAGCCTTTCAGCTGGTTCTCGAGGGCATCGAGATACACCTTGCGGTCGTGGAACCACTGCACAAAGGTTAGGAGATATCCTAGTATACCAGTTCCTAGCATCCTCGATCGTCTGACTTACGTCGTCTTGCTCCACAAATTTGTTGCCGCCGCCCATGTTGATGCCAAAGGACCCAAAGACGCCCTTGCTCTCGCCCGGTATGGGCTCCCTTCTCTCCTTGTGCTTGACATCGATGTTGAACGATTCGCTCTCCAAGAACAGTTTCAGATCGGGATCGTGCTGTAGTGTAGGGTGCGCCGCAATCTTGTTGCACATCTTTTCGAGGGCGGCTCGACGGGACTCGACAAAGTTGCTCTCGAAGCGGTTTAGAGCCTGCTTCTCAGGAGGCGGAGGAACTACCACACCCGGGTTGTTCCCGTGCATCGTGTTGTAAAGCCATAGGAAATCGCGGTATCGTCTCTTCACCTCGAACTCGGATTGTCTGTAACCCTTAGAAGTAGTCTTCTAGGTGTCAGTAGAAACCCCTACATGTGGATGCGCAACGACGCATACCTTCGTTCTGACAGAGTAGACTATATGCGAACTTGTCAAGTCCCCAACCTTGTGGGGGTCTCCGACGGTGATTTGGAAAATGGGCTTCGCTGCCTGTTCGATGCTCATACTTGGCTGTGTGCTCGTTCGAATAGGGCTTGCCAGAGCGGCTTCGACAGGCGGAGGCGCCCTGGGCCCAGTAGGCCGGTCGAAGCCATCATCGTCGTCAATACGATGAGGGTCTATGAGTCCTGGCTTCCGCTGGGCCTGCTGGGGCATAGTCGTTCGAACGACGACCCGTTCCTTCTGCGGCGGGATAGGCGGCTCGTCGGCCGGCGCGTCTCCTTCGATGTTCGCATCGCCTCCCAGCGGACCCAATGGGCCAAGGGGATCATTATCGACGGCTTCGAGTCGAGTCGGCTGAGCCACAAGACGTCGTACAGGACCTCGGGGGCCTCGGGGTGACTTGACAGAAGATTGCGACTGCTGCGATGGTTGCGTATCTTCTGGTTTTGACGAGCTATCTGATAGAAGGTATTGTGATCAGTGTTTATTTTGTAGAGCAAGATGACTTGGGCGAGCGACAAGACGAGGGTTGACCAACCTTCTTGGTTGAAGGTCGCAGGCTTAGAGCTAGAGCTCGACGAGGGAACATCTGGGAAGTTGGCAGTCAGCCGGTGATGCTGCACGGAGAATCCGCACGCTATGAATGCCCCAGGGTAAACTTACCGCCCCATGGCGAGTCGCCTGCTTCCCCCAAATCCATGTTGAGAGCTTCGAAGAATGGGCGAGTGGATTGGGAGTCGAGATTTCAAGATGCAGGATGCAAGATTCGGGATTTGGGATTTGAAGATTGTCGTCACTGGGGACTTTGGAAGTTGTTAATTGGATGTACAAAGATACAAGTTGGTCACAGGCAAGAAGCTCGGGTCTTGGCACCAGCTAGAGCCCCGGATGCCTCGCTGAAATTATTGCCTGGCAGCCCTGGACAGCCTGGAATTGCCGCCCATTTTTGGGGTATTAGGCTAAATGTGGGTCACGCTTCACTGTACAAAAAATGCTCGGAATCAACAGCTGCAACATGTCCGACTTGCAGGTCCAGTCGGGTCGGGTACGGAGCCGTTCTTTTCGGCATCGGCAGTCTGCATTTCAAGGTGCAGGTGTTATTTAGAAGTTACCCTGATCTGGTATTCCCGCGGTTTTATACGTAATGTCTGGTGTGATTCAAAGACTTAAAACATAAAAAACCGTGCATGTACTTCGTAAACCATCATAATTCCCATAGCACTGCAGAGTTGAAGCTACCTAGGCATGGCTTAACCTGCATAGCACGTCACCAAATTTTCATCCTGAACGATGTAGTAGGGGGACTCTGGATTGGTAGGTACCTAGGTATTTGGCGAATTCTTGGATTGCACTCTAATCAGCTACCTTGGATCCCATTCCCCATCGTGCCGTTTTATGTAACGCCTTGTCAACCTTAGCAGCCCCAACGTCAACATGCAATACGCAGAAAGGGTATCGCCCATAAACGCCGCCCACCGTCGACCTGAAGTTCGTAAGGGTCGTCGTATCCCCGGAGGAACGAGAATACCCCGTCCTCGGTCATGAATGTAAAAACTCAATTCCCGCCAGTATCAGCATCTAGGTTCAGGTTCAGATTATGCTGCTTGTCGAGCAGATCTTGCAGGAACGCTTCGGTCTCGCTCCACAGCTCGGCTGCTGTCTGCTGCTCAATCTGACTGTTGTGGCTGTTGAGCCAGCCCACGTCGAGTCCACCAATCTTTCCTTCGCCATCAGGTTCGAGACGAGGTTGGTGGCTGGAAGTTCCTTGGGAATCCGTAGTAACGCCTTCGTCCTTACGCAGGCTGATAATCCCGGCTTCCTCAAGTCCCAGGATCTGCCTCTTCATGCCAACATTGACGCGACGAAGACCTCGTATGAAGTCATTCATCGACCCTTCGAAGACCTTGTTGGGATTGGCCTCGGGCACAGCCGCGTTACCGCCCTCAGCTTCTTTCTTGCCAAGAGCTTCGATGGCCTTGCTTGCTGATCGCAGGAGTTCTGCGATATCCTAGAATCGGGAGAATTTTAGTAACAATGCGTAGATACGAGAAGGCTACAGAACATACCTTATCGATTTGGCCAAGCTGTTGCATGCGCTCTGCAGTCGTGAAGGGCACGAAGTTATCCTGTTGATCCGTGGTTGGATTCATCGTGGCTATCGTGGGGGTAGGTCTATATGTAGTTTAAAGTAGTGGATGAGAAAGATGAGAAAGATAGGCAGATGGCTCAAGAAGAAGGCATCAACGCCATATGCATGGAGATACTTATATAGAAACGAAGCCTTGGTTATCGGAGTCTATGGTTGTAGATGCCTAAGACAAGATGAATTTAATTCTAAGCAACCATCAGTTATAGCCCTTGTGTGAAATTGAATGCCTGAGGTGCCTACTCTTGTTTGCTCTCTCCAAGTTCCAACGTATTGTACGAAGTGTATGTACCTATAGTTAACGTTTGCAAGGTGAAGTTGAACCCCACATTATGCTGCTATGTACCTGGCGTGCCTGCTAAGAGATTCTTAGTAGGTACTTATGAACCTACATACATACATACAAGTATGCATCTTCAGCCATAGCCAAGTACTTCTACTGCAATAGGTGGTACACAGGTACATCTATCTGGCCGGTCTATGTATGCGTGCGGTCTGTGTTGTACATTAAGTTCAGCGTGGTTGGACTGGTCGCCCTTGCACAAGTGGACCCCAACGGAGCCGCGTCTTGCCAAATCTCGCCTGCAACTTGACATTCACATGAGCCTCATCCTCTTTCGTATCAAATCCAGCACTTCCTGCCCATATCGAACATCATCCCGAAGGCACATCTAGTCTTGATGCCAAGTACTAATATTAGCTGGATACTTCCCATAAATACCTCGGAAAGTGATAAGAGAAGCAAGCCTCGGATGAACAAATGAGAAGGACCTAGGTATCTACATACCTATCTCCGAGGTAGCTACTTCGTACTCCAGGAGATACTGCGGCGCAGGTCATTCTAGTCATTTTCACCTATTATCGATATGTCTGCCAACCCACCAGCGCCCGGTGATGGTTCTGCTAGCAATACCAATGCCGGTACTAATGCCGGGGCCGGGGGAGGTGCACCGGCATCTTCTATGACTAGCAATGCTCGATTTACACCTCAGCAGCAACATGCCCCGGCACAAGGTGCTGCTACAACCACGAACCAGAGTACCAGTTCGCCCTCCACTACCACCCCGAATAACCAGAACTTAAACCAAATAGTAGGTAGTAGTTTTCATTGAGGAAGCTGCCTTGTCATCCTTGTTACCGACCAACCTACTTAGGCACCCAAGTAATGTGGTTATTACACCTTGACATCTGAACTATCTCAAGTGATGGTTGATCATTAGTCTGCCTTATTGTTTCATCACATCATACCTGATCCTTTCTGAGCCTACAATCATCCTCGCTCATCACCACCTACCTCTGTATACCAGGTGGAAGCCTCTTCAAGCCAACAGCCATGGACCTTCCTCAGAGAAGAGCTGAGGCAACGTTAGGACAAGAATCGTTTAGGCGCCATCTCGCAACAGTCTGTCTCCCATTGCCTTGATCACAAGAGTAGTAGTCTCTTGCTTGTTACTTTCCACTTGCCCAGATGGTCGTGGACCCCCGCATTGCACAGATCATCCTGGCCACATACGTCTCAATAGGTTTCCTCATAAATATTCTGTATAGCTAACATAGATCGCCAGGTGACCGATTACTTGATTAAGAAGGGTTTCCATCGCACGGAGGTTATCTTCAGAGAGGAAGTCAAGGATCTTGATGAAACGGGACGTCCCAAAACGAGTTCCGATTCGAACGGCCCCGGGAGGTATCTCAAGGCCTTCATACACTTCCAGAAATGGATAGAGAATGGCCTCGATCTCCATAAGGTTAGTGTCATTCGGCTGATTATTGCGATTCATACTAATCTCGGTATCAGTTTGAACTATGGAAGGTCATGTGGCCAGTGTTTGTCCATTCCTATCTGGAACTTGTCCGTCAAGGTTCCTATACATACGCCGAGGAGTTCATGAAGAAACTTCGGGGCTCATTCGAGAACACACATCGTGACGAATTGCAACGACTAGCCCTTGTTACCGCTTCTCAGCATGTCCAAGAGAATCCGGTCGCCAAGTTGTACCGCGAGAACCGGTACAGGATACCCCTTAGCGTCTCGGTCGCTGGCCGCATGTTTAATTTTCTGCAGAGGGATGAAGACCAAGGCGGGGATGTCATCGTCGAAATCTTGAATGATCGCTGCACCGTCGAGCACGTGGAACGCGGGCCCATCGAACCATTGAGTTTTGAGGCGATCTACCGCCGTGCCCGGCATATGGAGCTTGATGATGTTGATGCGCAAGAAGGCATTCCGGGAGCTGAGCATCGGGCTGGTCTGGCGAATCGGGACATCCTTGACAACTCGGCAGCATTGAAACTAGGCCCGTTGCCTATTGAGCCAGACCTTCGAGCTGATGTTGTTGCCGAGTTGGAGGAAGAAGACCGACTTCATCCACCCCGGGATGGGAAGTCAACGTTAGTCGAGGAGTTTAACGCCATGCACCCGATCAAGAAAGAGTCAGGCGACTCCCCAGAACGAACGGACATTCCTTACCCACCTTCTCGCGCGAGAGATGTCGTGATGGAGATGCAGAAGGTGCGTGAGAACCGGGACCGCTTCAGAATCGAAGGCCGTACGGGCGGTGTTGGACCTGCAGTTTCTGCATGCATGTTCACATTCCACAATACACTTGGAAGGTAATGATACTCTGTAAACTCCGCATGCTCTATCACTAACTTCCTCTAGTATCTCATGCATGGACTTTTCTAAGGATGCCAAACTGGTGGCTGTGGGCACAACAGACTCTTACATTCGCGTCTGGACGCTTGACGGCAAGCCATTGCGATCTCGCCTGCCGTCGGAGAAAGATGTGAAAGTTAACAACCGCAAGCTTATTGGTCATTCTGGTCCCGTCTACAGCGTTGCCTTCTCCGACGCAATCGCCAACCTTGATCGTAACATCTACGAAGGTGATCGGCAGCCGGAGACAGACGCTAAATTGCTTATCTCCTGTTCAGCCGATGGCCAAATCCGATTATGGTCCCTCGAAGTCTGGTCATGCCTTTGCATCTACAAGGGCCATGATGGTCCGGTCATGAGCTTGTCTTGGGGCCCACACGGACACTACTTTGCTACAGGTGGTTGGGACAAGACGGTGCGGATCTGGTCCCAAGACCACGCCTCCGCACAACGCCTGCTTGTTGGCCACGACACGGCCATTTCGGCTGTAACATGGCATCCTAACGGTACTTATGTGTTTTCCGCATCGGACGAGGCGGACAAGTCGATCCGCATGTGGACCGTGTCGAACGGTAACTGCGTGCGGATGTTCACGGGCCACGTTGACTACATCTCGGCGCTGGAGTGCGCGCCCAATGGCAAGATCTTGGCATCTGCTGACATCGGCGGTAACATCTTCCTGTGGGACATCGCCAAGGGTACACGCATCAAGCGCTGCCGCGGTCATGGGCGTGGTGGTATATGGTCGCTCGGCTTCAGCGTTGAGAGTAGCGTCATCGTCTCTGGCGGCCAAGACAATACCGTCCGTGTCTGGGATGTCGAGCTGCCGGCTAATGAAGGCAGCCGCACTGCTGCTACCACACAACACGACATCGGCGACGGTACCATCGTAGCGGCGAGCGGGAGCGGGAGTGGCCAGGCCGATGGAAAACAGTCGGGGGCAGCTAACAACGCACAATCGGCGAGCGGTGGTAGTGGTGGTACCTCTGGCAGCGGTGGTAGCGGCGCCACTGGCAAGAAGAAGAGCAAGGAGGTCATGATCACGCCCGATCAGATCAGTGCCTTTGCTACCAAGAAGACTCCCGTCCTGAAGGTGATGCTTACTCGGATGAACCTCGTCATTGCGGGAGGCTGCTACAACCCAGAGACCCAAGACCGCGACGCGGCTCGATAAAAGAATAGGTATAGGGATGGGCTGAACAGCAAGGTTTGGTGTAACGGACCTTCCTCTTTCTTAGTGATGAACCAAGTGTTCAACAAGGGGGAAGCGGGTGTTAGATGACTATGCTGATCATTCAGCCTGGGTGATAGGCACAAAAGTGCCTTACGACCTATGTACTAGGCGTTCAGGAGTCATCAAAGGGTTTTTTATACTTAGCTGCGTACGAGAGTTCGTAGATATTCAGGTGCCCTTGTTAATACAGTTGTTGACTACGTATTGATGCCTATGCGTATAAGAAATGTTACAGTGATAATGTTAAGCCAAGTTCAGACTACATCTATACTTTCTCGTAGCTATAGGATACTAGATGCCGCCATGATCAACTCTATGGTTCATAACTTCATTTATTCATATATTCGTCCATCCGATCATCTTCGGCGTACCTCGCCCATCTATCTATTTATGTCTATTTACCTCCCCCCTCCACATCTAATCTCTACCTACTCTAACCCATAAGCCGCAACAGCTCCTCCTCAACAATCCCCCCACAATCCAGCTCCTCACTCTCCCTCCTCAGCACCTCGACGCGCTCCGCAAAGCTCCTCTCTCCCGTATCATCACCGCGAGAGCCTAACAGAACCCTCACAATAGCCTCCCGCACCTGCCCCGTCGAAGGCCGCGCACATCCCAAGTCGACGCCGATGCCGGACCACGCCACCCGCCGCGCGTTCTCGCCCTTGTCCATGCCCTCGCCCGCCACCACCATCGGGACCCCGTGCGCGATGCCGTGGCACACCGCCCCGAACCCTCCGTTGTGCACCCAAACGTCGGCGTGCGCGAGGGCTGCGTCGTAGGAGAGGTAGTCGGCTATGCGGGTGTTGGGTGGGAGTGGGAGCGGGAGGGCGCTTTCTTTCTGCTCTTCGCTTCTATCGTCTGCTACTGTTGCTATTACTGTTGTGGTGTCGGTGTTGGTGCGGGTGTAGATCAAGCGAGCGTCTTTCCACCCTAGGATCGCGATGATGAGAATGTCGTTTTCTGAGATTGAGGGAGATGATGATGAAGAGGATGAGGATAAAGTTGAAGGATCGAATGCCCGTATCGTAGGAAGTATCAGGTCCTCCGGGTTGATCTCCACGGTCCCCTGTGTCACGACAACGACCTTCTTCCGCCGGGGATCGCCCCGCTCGAGCGCCGAGTTCGCCACAATCTCCGGCCACCAGGGGAAATCGGGATCCTTTCCCTGCCCTTTATTCACTGCACCGCCCTGCGCAAGGCCTGCAAACCGGAACCCCGCCGGCCAGTCGCTGCGCGGGTACTCGAAGCCGGGGACGCCGAGCTGCAGGATCCGCTCGTGGCAGAGGTAGTTCTCGCCCTCCAGAAAGACTCCCTCTCCGCCATCAGCGCTATTGCTCCAGGGCTCTGTCGTTGCGCCCGCCTCGCGCATCTTCGCCGCCAGCAGCGCCGTCAGCGGCGCCGCGCGCCGCGCCCAGCTGCGCGTCCAGAGCTGCGCGTTGCGCTCCCGCCCCGCCGCCGACGCGTCGAACGGGAAGGCAGTGTACCCGAGGGGCGGCAGGTCGCGGCTGCGGATGGCGGGGACCGTGACGGATACACAGATGCTGCGGGGGCGGGGCATTTCGCTCTCGCTCTCGCTCTCGCTTGGTAGTGGCAGCAGCGGGGCACCATGGCGCAGCGGCAGGGCGCCGAGGAAGAAAGCCTCGGCGAGGACGAGCACCTGGCGCGGTTTTCCGCTGCTACTGCTATTGCGGGCCTGCAGCAGGTACAGATCCCGCAGGGCCTCGCGCAGACAGGCCCACTGCGTCGGCAGGGGCGCGATGCACTGGCGCTCGAGGTCGACGAGCACGCGCTCATACCACGGCAGGGCGTCGTAGCCGGGGACGGGCGGGTGCCCGGGGTCGTAGTACGCGCGGTCGTCGAGGTCCGCGTCCCCGCGCAGCGGCAGGAAGACGGCGCCCGATGCCTCGATCCGCGCCCGGTGCGCCGTTGGCCCCAGAAAGAACACGCGCCAGCCCCGGTCGCGCAGCGATGACGCGATGCGCATCATGGGCGCGAGGTGGCCTGATAGGGCGTGCGAGACTATTAGGACGTACGGCCGCTCGGCCGTATCCGCACCGGCGGCGGCGGCAGAGGTGGTGGTGGTGGAGCCCTCGGGAGGAGTCATTGTTGCTGCGATATTATCATGATATTGGCTGAATTAGTTGTATGTTGAACATTCTCTTCAGGGGGGCTGAAGTCTCAAGCGAAGATTAAAGAAAGCTTAGGTAGATAAAGATGACACTTGTATCTATAGGAAGGTTCGAGATAGCCAGTAAATTAATCAGACTATCGACAATGCGGGGTCATAAGACAATGCACATAGTGTCGGCGGGAGCTACAACTCGCGATCTTTGAATCCAAAAATTGGTAGAAAGTAAAGTGTTTTATTATAAAACATAGCTTATTATACTAGAGATGAATATGTATTTTACAACTAGAATATTTATAATGCCGTTCGATTTAAGAGTTGCCTGGTTAGCACTTTTCAACTACGGTCTACCATAGTCTGATACTAGTTGCATTCCCCCGCAACCCCGCCCCCTTTTTCAAGTGAAAATATTAAGCCTCCTATCTTCATGTGGGATCTTGGTGCATATCATACCTAAGGTAAGTTCGTTGGACCAGTATATCCGGCTGGATAGATTAATCGAACATTGATTTGTATATCCCGCGAGGCATTGCAGGTGTTAACTACCTAGGTAGCTTATAGGGTGATATTCTTATTACTGGGTGCCCTCATCTGGCCTAGGCTCTTGGGTTATACCCCATCTTTCTCACCTACAGCATTTTCTGTACCACTTGCGCGGAGATTGTTGGGCAGAATCACCGGCTCTTATACCGACTGTCCCATATCTTCGTTCGGACTTTTATTAATGCTACCTTTCGATGATGGCATTCAACCAACCAATATGCGAAAAAGTCGATTTTGAACGACTCTTCGCTGAAGCCGACGAACTCTTCACTGACACCTTTCCATACATACCTCCTTCTTGCGAGACGGAGGACGAACAGAATGCTGTATGGATCAAAGAACTGGCCAATCCTACCGTCTTGCTGAATGTGGACGGTGGAAGAACATTCCATGCACGAGGAGATGCCTGTCGAATTTGCAACTTTTTCAAAGAATTGCTAGCTCGGCGTGCTCAGCTTGACAGAACATTTTGGCTTCCGAGCCGTGAACGGAGCATCACTATTTGCTCATCTCTCCGACTTTGCTCTCCCATCATCGATGTCTCGAAATGCCCCCCACCAAGTAAGACAGGTTTTCAGATAAACTGCATTGATAGGGGTTTCATCTCTGTTACTGAACGTCGATGCCAGGCTCAACTGCGTGCTCGAGACTCTCTACCTGCCAGGCCTCATCGAGAGTCCCGATTTACGACGCCGGCGGGATATACTGTTTTTCGCGCCTCCAAGGAACGTACTGAGGCTCATAGTCAAACTGGCAATGGTATATGGGGTAGAATCATACCTGAATGGGTTGACTTCACGGTTCCAAAAGCATGGTTAGAGTTCTGTAGGAGTTACCATACACGAAGTTGTTGCCGCCCCAAACTCAACGAGGAGTTCAAAGGATTTCGGCTTATCAACTGTTACTCCAATCCACCCATCATTGAATCACATAACCTAGGAGTCGGATACGTTGCATTGAGTTACGTCTGGGCCTCTAGCCCGGGATCCTCTAATGAGTGGTCCAATGTGGTCTTGGATGCCATTGAGGTTACGAAGCAGTTGGGCTTCCAATACTTATGGGTGGATCGCTACTGTATCAACCAAGACAATGATGAAGAAAAGGCGCAGTTAATCGCCAATATGCACTCGATATTTCAGCAGGCTGAAGTCACTCTTGTGGCTGCTGCCAATGACTTCGATGGTTTATGTGGAGTTCGTCGGAGTGAATCTCCCAACCATATCGGACGAAAGGTACAAAAGCAAGTACAGGTCGGAGACATGGCATTGGTAACCTTCGTGGACGCAAGATACTCGATTGAGAATTCAGAATGGTCCCGGCGTGGCTGGACGTTCCAAGAGGCCCTGCTATCTAGAAGAGTCCTTGTATTCACTGACGGACAACTTTACTGGAACTGTTGTGGGATGGCTCAAGTGGAGAGCATTTACATTCCCAGTGAAATATCTCATCTACCTGATATGTCACAACAGGGCAGGTGGATGGCCCCTGGTATCTTTGACCGTGCTAGCAAAGGTAGCGCTAGAACTTCGACTCAATCCGATGCTCAGATACCAGATAACTTAAGCCATGGTCCTGGCCATAACGACAGAGGCCTTAGGATGATACACGCGGAAGTATGCAAAGACATCATAGAGTATAGCTCTCGGCACCTCACTTATGATAGCGATTCCTTGGATGCGTTCAAAGGTATAATGCAGATGCATATGGCAAGAGTGGACAACCGCATAAAATTCATTTTGGGCCTACCGGTCCCCAATATCTCTGGTCTGGACTTAAACTCGGCTTTCGCTGTCATTTTATCCTGGAGACCAATGTTCTGGAGAGCAGAGGGCAGACTAGCACGCCGCCGCGACCACTTGCCATCTTGGTCGTGGGCCGGATGGAAAGGACGGGTAGACTGGCGACTTGGAGTCGAAAACGATATATTTTCCTCTATGAAGCTATCAGAACCCCGAATCTACAACATATATTCTCCTGAACTTAGGCTCACCATTGGGAGTGGAGGCCGGCATGGAAACATAATGGAAGCCGGCGTAGCAGCTACATTGGAAACGACCTGGAGCCTCGACAGCTTTGAAATTTTAAGAATCGTGAAGCCGTATATTACGGGTTTTGATTGTCAACACATTTTTCGAAACTGGTTCATCAAAGTCACGCTGTCAACCGGGGATGTGGGATTGGATATACTACGTACTAGGAAAGACCTCCGGCTTGTCCTCATTTATTGTGACGAAAACAACCTACAGAATCCCTCCTTTTTGGTCTTAAGGTTGAAAGATGGAGAAAAGGAGGGAACTCCACTGTGGGAGAGAATCGGTATCGCCACTTTTGCAGTCTTTCGGCCTGAGTATGATTACCCCAGGCATTTTGGAGCCTGGACATTCCATGAAGCGACAGAGTTTGCCCGCACATGGAGATCCATGGCCACAATCAAAGACCTGGTTGATCTGATAGGCCTATTTCATTCAAATGACGATTTCTTAGTCGCATGAGTTAGCCAGGGGATCAATTAAGCGTGTGATATAGCATTGACTTTCCCATTGTTTCTTTTACAGCACTGCCTATTTACATACCGTTCAACTTTCTAGATCACAGGTACTCGAGGATGATCTGCACGCATAACGATTTCTATCTGCATATGAAGTTACTTGTAGACGGGTTTACACGAAGTCGCTAATCCATCTAAGTACAGACTCCGAAGTGTAGCAGCAGGGTCACGAACGAATGATTACGTCCGTTGACTACCAAGTACTTTACCATATGCTCTACTGGAACGGATGTCAGTCCGCTCTAGGACCTAAGCTCTCTTATAGTAACGGCGGCACCACACGTACTAAGACAGAACCATTCGATACAGTCCCGATATTTTCCCTCAGACCCCTACACTGTGTAGAGTTGATCACCGTTCGCTAACAGTGTTAAGAACCGTCAGGGACTCCGACAACCGGAGCCTGCAGCGCGATGTGGTAAGATGATATTCGTACATAGGTATGGACGTTATGAACGGCTTATATAAGTGATACATAATGTGCTCATAGCTTGTGTTGAAGCTATGTAAGCATATGTGGTTGATCTTTGCCCACTTGGTTTATATACCGGTGATTTGTGGGGGTGGTTGATATCGTTATGACGCAACATTGAAGCTTCCACAGGCTGACTACAACGTCCTGTTGCTATGTGATAACGATTATATCATATAAGTACTTCATACATAGACATAGCCATAATATACAATGGGGGGGTTACTTTATATAAACCGGCTTGGATACCTATGTTCACCTACCCTCAAGCACCATCTACATAACTTATCACATTAGCCAACTTGAAGTCCACCCGAGCTTGAAATTGGCGACATACTTCCATTGGAATCTAAAAGCAATATAGAGTCGATATTGCCTCTGATCAGAACCAAGAATGGCGACTCTCACGCGCCCCTTTACTTCCGCGGCCCTACGCAGCAGCCAGGCAGCCGCCGCCCCTAAACTGAGGACAACCCCAGCCTCACCACTATTACCAGGTATCAAGAGCAACTTACTAAAGCCACGCACGTTCGCGAGTACCGCACCAAGTCGCGCCAAGGCCCAGGCCCCGAAGATCCTGCTCGAGGACAAGGAGAATGGGTACGGCTTCGTGCGGCACAACCCGCTTCCCCCGAAGCCGCGGAGCCGCGCCGTGACGGAGATCCGTGGGCCCTACTACACCGTGATGGGGTCGCGGTACCTATCGGACGTGCTCGAGACGATGGGCGCGCACGTCGACGGGCTCAAGTTCGCGGGCGGCTCCTTTAGCCTGTTCCCCGAGGACCGGCTGCGGGAGCTCAACGACCTGGCGCACGCCCACGGCGTCTACGTCAGCACCGGCGGCTGGATCGAGCACATCCTGGCATCGAGCGGGGGCGACGTCTCGGGCGCCGTGGACAAGTACCTGGCCAAGTGCAAGGACGTCGGCTTCGACGTCGTCGAGCTGTCGACGGGGTTCCTGTCGCTGCCCGGCGACGACTGGCTCCGCCTCGCCGACCGCGTGCACAAGGCCGGGCTGAAGCCCAAGCCGGAGCTCGGCATCCAGTTTGGCGCGGGCGGCGATACTGGGGCCGCTGAGCTCGAGAGCATTGGCACTAGCGACCCCAGCAAGGTCATCAATATGGCGAAGAAGTTCGCCGATGCCGGCGTCGAGAGGATGATGATCGAGAGCGAGGGTATCACGGAGAACGTCAAGACGTGGCGCACCGATGTGATTCAGGCCATTATCCGGGAGATACCCCTGGAGAAGGTCATGTTCGAGGCTGCTGATCCGTCGGTTTTCAACTGGTGAGTTTCTCTTGTCTGTTACACTCTTCAGTTCTTCCTCTAGTCTTCTGTTACTGCACCCGGATACCACTAGGGCTATGAACACTATCAAGTCATACAAGCAGTTGAGGGGCTTATGTAGCTGACCCTGCACTTTCCAACTACAGGTATATCCGAGAATTCGGCGTCGATGTGAATCTCTTCGTCGACCATTCGCAGATCGTCCAGCTGGCTGGGCTGAGAGCGGGCATTTGGGGCAAGAGCGATACTTTCGGCAAGATCACGACCTTCAGACCTTGAAGTTTGCCAGTGTCCTCACTTTAGTGCTAGTTTTGATGCACTTTCAATTTGGTATTGGGTAGCACTGTTGTGTGCTTTTGCGGTGGGATTGTCGCTGGTGTGCTTCCGGCTTGCACTCATGTTGTGTACTTAAAAAGCAAGCGTCCGTAAACTGTACTTTTAGCATGCGATAATGGACTGGTCTATGTTATCATGGAGATCAAGGGATCGGGTTCTTGATATTTCTTTCTGTAATGATAACGCAATGTTTAAATAATCAAACACAGCCCCTATTATCGTCACAATGTACGATGGCTTACAGATCCGTGAACATTTCGAAGCGAAGTTCACTTCGCATTCTTGACATACTCCCACCAAAGCTTAGAAACCACTTAGATATTGATTCCAAATCCTTAATCATCACCCAGGATATAACATATGATTATGGTGGTAGTAGCAGTGGTAGTGGTGGTATTGGCGTGGCTACATTACCCCTCGTTCATATGCGCAACACGGTAGCTAATATATAGCAATGCGACAGTGCAATGTAGCTGAGGCGAGCTGACACTACCTCCCCAAAAACTTGTGCTTGTCAGAATCGCGTAACTGCCGAGTAAGGCCGAGATAGTTGGAGTTCGTGAAGCGATTTCAAGGTCGTCGGAATGCGGGGTGGTATACGGAGCAGAAGGGTCGCTTCGGGATGCTTGGCATCGCCAGGGGGTCAACGATAACCACATGGCGGCAGATGAAATATGACCGAGCCAAGAGGACACAAAGATGGAGTAGAACTGGGGTAGTAAAGCTTTAATCTGTATAGATGAAGACTAAATAAAGGAAAGGCATTCGTTGACATGTCTCCTTCAGCCTCCCCTTACCCTTGTCCTGGTCATGGACGTCTCCTAAACTCGAAGTACATCCTCATACACTTCCTATATAGCTAGCTATTCACGATGAGTACGACTCGAGACTCAGAAGACCCTCCCCCGAAGCCCGAAACCGACTCACAGCTCCTCCAGACCGTCGAGCTCGGCGAGATCGAGGATGATGCGGACTTCAAGCGGCGAGAGCGGCGGGTGGTCGCGAAGCTCGACCTATACGTGTGCCCGATCCTGATCGCGCTGCAGCTGATCTCGTTCCTGGACCGGGGCAACATCGGGTTCGCGGCGACGCAGGGTATGGTCGGAGACCTGGGCCTCGCGGGGACCACGCAGCTCAACACGGCCATCTCGCTCTTCTACCCGCTGTACATCCTGGCCGAGTTCCCGGCCGCCCTGGTCGTCAAGCGGCTGGGCTTCCGCCGCGTCATTCCTGCCGCCACGCTCGGCTGGGGCGTCGCCTGCCTCGGCAATGGCTTCGTCACAGGCTTCGGCCAACTCGTCGCCTGCCGCATGCTACTCGGCTTGTTCGAGGGCTTCCTGTTCCCTAGTCTGACCCTGATGTTGGCTAACTGGTACAAACGGGACGAGATTGGGCTGCGGATCAGCTACTTGTTCAGTTAGTGTTGCCGTCTCGGGTGCCGGCAGTTCTCCTTTTTTGACCTCCCGCTCCTTCTTCACTTGTTCTGGTGCTAACCCGGAGATAGTTGCCGCTGCCTTGTCAAGCGCGTTTGGAGGATTGATCGCGTTCGGGATTCTGTTCATGGATGGTACTGCTGGATATCCTGGATGGAGATGGTAAGGGAACATGATGAGAACTCGCGCATGTGTGACCAGTGACGATACTAAGTTCTCTTACAGGCTCTATATCATAGAAGGCGCTGCGACAATCGTAATTTCCATGTTTTGCTACCTAGCAATCCCTTCATCCTATACAACGGCCTACTTCTTGAACGAGGACGACAGGGCTGTCATGCGACGGCGTGCTGAGATTACAGAAGCCTATAACGGCGGGAAGGGACACTACACCTTGAAAGAGTTCATGATGGCGGTCAAGGACGTAAAGACGTGGGTCCATGCAGTCGTGCAGGTTATGTCATTGACCGTCCTCTACGGCTTCAGCGTGTTCCTTCCGATCATCCTTCGCTTCGGGTTCAACTTCAGCGTCGAGCAGTCGCAGTACCTCTCCATCCCCGTGTTTTTCTGGGGCTCGATCGTATACGGTATCGGCGGCTACTTGTCGGACCGATATGCCCGACGGTTCCTCGCCTGCGTCCTGTGCGCCCCTGTCGGCATGGTGGGCTACGCCATCCTGCTCGGCGGCGATCGAGTCTCCGTGGGCGTCAAGTACTTCGCCTGTTTCCTCATAGCGAGCTGCGCGTGGATGCTGGGGGGCGGGAATCTCGCGTGGCTGTCGACCAACACGGCACCGGATGGCAAACGCGCTGCCTCTATCGGCATAGCGTTGTCCATCGGCAACATAGGCGGCATTGTGTCTGGGCAGATCTATCCCCAGACGCACGCCCCTGGTTACACGCTAGGTCACGCTTATAGCCTCGGAGCAGTGAGCCTTTGCTTCTGTCTGTGGTGGGTTGCCAGACACATATATTACGATAGAGAGACGCTTAAGGGCCGGATGAGGGAAGGACGGGTGTCTGAACCACATGATTTCTCCGATCGTGCGACTAGCTACAAGTATCAACACTAGTCGTTGCTTGGGAACCACGGACGATGGTTGAACGCTTACTTGCTGGTTGGGCGTTGTAATCTGGAAGGGGGTGGATTTTCATTCTGGTGATGGCTCTGTGTGGGGAGGGTTCAAATATAATGGGAATGATTACGTGGTCATTAGATTATAGAGTATCCAACAAGAGGTTACCAATGTTCGTATTCTGGTTCCTGGTATTAGAAAGTAGCAACGTTACCGTACTGAGTACTGGTAAAATGCCCCGATGAAGTCTTTCATATATATGGACATTCAAACGCAATCATTTTGCTCACTGGGCTTCAAATCCTAGTTACATCGATGTTTGGTTTCGGTGGTGTCTTAACTGGAGGCAGGATATCATAACGAAGGAGTGATACACAAAATAGGGGTAACAAGTATAATCGGAATTTGATCGCATCTTGACTATTTTCGACCACACATGAGTGTAACTAGGTTTCAAGAAAATCAAGGTACATTGGCAACATTCTGAGCAAAGATAATATGCTCTCGAATTTCAGATCTCTGCGGCAATCCTGGACAATACGCACCTGTCAAAAGCCGATTAGTCTGTAGATTAGTGTCTTTACGATGCTGTGCCACTAAGCTACATGATGTCAAGATCTATATACCTAGTCATCTACCTATGTCGGCTCGGATGGTGGTTTAGATATATTCCAGGAGCGGTGAGTGGGTTTTATGCGGGGAGGTCGTTCCTTCAACGTAGGTAAATCGGAAGCCTGAAGGGTGTCTCGTAGGATTCAATCCTTCCACGATACAGATGTTCTATCTGTGATCCATAAAGCTGTCTTTCCTTGCTTGAAGCTCACATCGCCACACCTCCGCTACTCAGCTACGGCACATTCTTTTCCGGGACTGCTATCATATTCACTTGGGGTTTGTTTCGATCGAAATGTCGAGCCCCTATACCTCCCAAGTACTCACCTCGTTGACTAGCGTTCTCGCAATAGATGCAATCTTGCAGCCTGGTAGCGAGGAATACGAAAAGAACAATGGTTCCTATTTCAGCGCGTTCGAGAACGAGGTGAAGCCCTCGTTCATCGCCAAGCCGACCAGTGTTGAGCAAGTGCAGGGCTTAGTCAAAACGCTCCGCTCACACGCCCTTGCGGGCGACTGTCAAATCGCCATTCGGGGCACCGGTCACACCCCCTTTGCAGGGAGCGCCAATGTTCAAAACGGCGTTACCATTGACATGAGGGGCCTCAAGGGCGTCACGTTGAGCGAAGACAAGTCAGTTGTCCAGATCGCGGTGGGTGAGACATGGACGACAGTGTATACCGAACTGGACAAGCACGGCTTGACTGTAGCAGGCGGCCGCGTGGGACGTATTGGCGTTGCTGGATTTCTTTTAGGTGGTATGTAGGAGAGTGTCCCTGGGTCAGCGTAGGTCGGGTACCGTACTGACAGGATCACGTGTAGGTGGACTATCGATGTTCTCCACGCGAACGGGATTTGCCTGCGATTCGGTGATCGAGTTTGAGGTAGTCTTAGCCACTGGCGAGGTCGTTCGTGCGAATGCAGGAGAGAATGCCGACCTGTTATATGCCCTAAGAGGTGGTCTGAACAACTTCGGTGTCGTCACGTCTTTGAAGATGAAAACATTCCAATCCGGGAACATATGGGGAGGGGTTACACTCTACGTGCCAACGACGTTTTCTCAGTTCCTTCGGGCGGCTTGTGACTTCGTCCACAACGAGACAGATGAGGACACTCACATCATGTGTAGTATGGGCTTCGGCTTTGGTCATCAAGCAGGAAGTTGTGTCATGTACCACACGAAAGGCATAGAGAATCCCCCTTCATTACAGCGGTTCACGAGCATAGAGCCGAAAATCGAGCAATACTGCACGATGCGGACATCAACACATCTCGGGTTCTGCGATGAACTCTCTAAATTCTCTATCGACGGGTTACGGTCAGTGCATAATACAAATTTCCATCAAGTCAACGATATGCTGACTGTCTCATAGGCAATTTTGGGCTTCCATCACTATCAAGCCAGACGTCTCCTTGCTTGAAACTTTCCACGAGAAATGGAAAGAGGCGCTTGCGAAGATCGAAGATGCCGAAGGGCTTAGGTTCACGTTCGGACTGCACCCCCTGACGAAAACGCTGTTGGAAAACTCCGAGAAGGCGGGCAGCAACGCGAAAGCTATTCCTCCATCCGACGGGCCGCTATTCGTGATATTGATCAACCCTAATTGGAAGCAACAGAAAGACGACAACCGGATATTCACGACTGTCCAGGGCCTGGTGACCGATTTCAGGGCGCTCGCATCGGAAAAGGGGCTGCTCCACCGCTACATATTCCCGAACTATGGCTACCAGGGGGACGACATCATCGCGGGCTATGGGGAAGAGAGTGTCGCGAAGCTCAGAGAGACGAGCAAGAAGTATGATCCGGAGGGAATATTCCAGAAGGGCGTTCCGGGAGGCTTCAAGCTTCCGCAGGCGGCCGCAGCGTAATCCCATGAGCTGCTTGGCCCTGTTGCATCAAAACCGCAGAGCTGGAACCTTGCCGTCGATAGTTTTCAAGATATGCCTTGCAGACATGAGTAAAAGGAACCACCAGTGCTTGGTGATCAGTACTTGGTGTAATTGTCCCCCTTTTTGTTTGCTTGGAACCCTACGTCACACTCGACCTCTTGTTCTGTGATTCTAGGGGCCCGTACTGGCTGGCAAAAAGCAACTTGGACAGTTCTTCTTTTAAGTAGAGGGAAGATCTGGAAGACTCGTATCCACTTGGCGCGCGGACAATCTAGATTGTTCGACATCACTAGTCAGAGATGTGCCGCATTCGTGCATAATACTAACCAAGGGGATAGTATGCCGCCTTTTCGAGATGGTCTGTCTACTATGTAGGGTACGAAGCGGTAGATGTATAAGACCAATGCAGTAGTCGCACAATCTAAGTGAAAATATATCGTGGTAGAAGGTCTTCATGCCGACTGAATTGGGCCACATTTTAGCAATCATCCTTCTCACCCCGGAGTCTTGGATCGCCCTACACGACGCATAATACATACGTAAATATGGGGTCCTTGATGTCAAAGGATGATTTCTCAGTCGATGGAAAGGTATGCGCAAACTTCTTAACGCCGCTCAGACTCTGAACAACGCTGAAACTTCGTTCCTAAGACGGTGCTCATCACCGGTGGTTCTCGGGGGACGGGCCGCGAGGTCGGACGCCAGCTAGCTGAGAAGGGCGCCAATATCGTGATCGTCGCGCGGGATCATGCAAAGCTGGAGGAGAGTATAGGGTATATACGAGTATGCATTTCTGCGTCGTATTTCTTCCCTGGTTGTGGTCATCTAGGCGGCTAGGCCACACCTATTGTGTTAAGCATAGCATACCTAACACCTATCTTCTGAGTACGTAGGCAGGCGCCATCTTACCTGAAGCGCAAAGGTTTCACCAAATCAGCGCAGATTTGGTCAAGCCGGAAGAATCCGTGCGGGTGATCGCCGAAACGACGACATGGAACAACGGCTCGCCGCCCGATATTGTCTGGTGCTGCGCTGGTAGCTCTCACCCAACACTCTTCTTGGACACGCCCGCGACAACGTTGCGATCAGAAATGGACAACAACTACTGGACCAGCGCGTACATGGCGCATGCCATCATGCAGGCCTGGCTCAACCCTTCGAGCAGCGCTGCCGAATCACAATCTAGCCTGGCGTCCTCTCAACATACACCAACAGTAGCGAAAAAGGATACACGCCACCTCATATTCACAGCCTCGTTCCTGGCGTTCTACACATTCACGGGATATACGTCCTACAGCCCGACTAAGGCAGCGCTTCGCTCATTATCAGACTCGCTGTCGCAGGAGATGAACCTCTACGCGGCGACGACCCCGGTTCGGGTGCACACGGTGTACCCGGCAAGCATCTTCACCGAGTCGTACGTGACGGAGAATCTCATCAAGTCCGATCTGACGAAGAAGCTCGAGGAGGGGGACGCAGGTCAGACTGCCGATCAAGTGGCGCGTGCTTGCATTCGCGGTCTAGAGGCTGGCCAGGAGATGGTAACCACGACGCTGATAACTAGATTGGTGATGTGCAGCGTCTTGGGAGGCACGATTCGAGGTGGCTTTTGGAGAGGATTGGTGAATTGGCTGATTTCTTGTGTGATGAGCTTCGTGATGGTGTTTGTGAGAATGGACATGGATATTAAGGTCAGGCGATGGGCAAGGGAGCTGCGGAGGTCGAAGGATCAATAACTAAGTAGTTAGCGACTGAAGAGGAATGATGGGGACTTATAGTTGGGCTCTAATGCTAGTAATGAGGTTATTGTATCCAATCACATCAATCTCTTCCGCGTACGAAAGAGTGTAAGTCAAGCTTCAGTGCTTACTACGCAGTAGTTAAGGGCTACAGGGGGTAGGGAGGGAGGCTTTACCCTTAAAGGCGCTGTCAATCCTTCGTAATATCAGCCCCAAAGTTCTAGCCGTTCCGTGCCTCCTCCTTGCTTGCCTCATTCAGCTCATTTCGTTCGGCCGACCCGCCGACTTCGATAGTACTACGTAGTACAGCGGAATAAATAGAATTGTCTTCAATACGCGATTAGACTTCTTAAGGAGTTGGCAACCAAAATTCTTGTAAATGACATTGTCGCCACGAAAACTCCAATGACCACGATGGGTACCCAAATCGATGGGCCGAAAATGGCATCGGCCCCAAGTGAAAAGAGCCCACGGAAGGCAGAAAAGCAAGGTTACATTCGCAAAATGGGCATCAAGTGAGAGATTCCTTACCCTACAGCGCAGGCTGAGAAACTGACGATAAGTAGTGAGGCCTTCCAACAGGCCATGGCAAATCGTGATGAATATCGCGGTACAGTGCTGGCATGTCGCTACGCGGTTCCTCCTGAGCTTGCAGGTTCGGATTCCTCCACGCAGCTCATGAATGTCATCGAAAGTGCTGTTGCTCAGGTGGTTTTGCGGCATCCTCTCCTGCACGTTGGAATCAAGCGTGCGGATACAAAACTCCCCGTTTGGGTCAGGCTTGACAGCATCGACCTTGGTCCACTTATCGAATGGAAGTTCCCGGATGCTTCAGCGGACATGGCATCATTAGTATACGAGATCACCGACGCCGAACTCAACTCCGGGTACAAAAACATAGAGAGCCAGCCGGGATGGAAGCTCGTTATCCTCCACAAACCAGCATCGGAGTTTCTGGACGTCGTGTTCAACTTCAACCACGTGACTACCGACGGGATCGGCGCCAGGGTGTTCCACGAGGATTTGCTCGAATGCCTCAATAACTATGGAACAGAAGGAGAAGGCATGGCGAAGCCGCACATCAGCGACCACATCCTCCAACTTCCCGAGCCTTCCGTTGAGTTCCCGCCACCGGTAGAGAAGCTCTGCAAAATGCAAGTAGACATAAGTTTCATAATCAAACTTCTCTGGGCGGAAAAGCGACCGGCGATGTTTTGCAACAACGACACCCAGGCAAACTGGGCGCCGGTCCGAGGACCACCTTACAACACGCGATTCCGTTCTTTCCGCATCGAGCCCGGCTCGCTTGCCGCGCTGCTGGTTCTGTGCCGAAAGCACAACACCACGATCACAGGCCTCCTGCACAGCCTCACGCTCGTGTCTCTCGCGTCGCAGATCACAACGGCGCCAGGCTTCCAGAGCGGATCCCCGTTAGACCTAAGGCGGTTCCTGCCGACCGACCGCCCCAAACATCCAGAGTTGCAGTCACAACCACCGGAAAGGACGATCTGCAACTACGTGAGCATGGCCGATCACGAGTTCCCCGTCGGACTCATAGCGGAACTTCGTTCCAAACTCCTACCTACTGGGGCTTCTGACGCTGACGCTGAAGCTGACGCTAAAGACGAGGGTCTTCTGCCTGCTGGTATTAAGGATCTGGTTTGGTCGATTGCCGCGAAGGTGCGCGCCGACCTGCGGGAAAAACTGGCTTTGGGCACCAGGAATGACATGCTTGGCGTGGCGAAGTTCATCAAGGACTGGCACGCGCATTTGAAAGAGGTCGCGCAGAAACCGAGGCAGCAATCCTGGCATGTGTCCACCCTGGGTATAATAGAGGGCACGCCGAAGAAGCCCGAAGCGGAAGCGGGGGAGACTCCCGATAAAACAGGAAGCAGCGGCGGCGGCGGCGGCTGGTCGATCCGCGACGCGGAGTTTATCATTTCCGCGGAGGTGCCTACGGCCCCCATCATGATCACTCCTGTCACTGCCAGGGACGGCCCGCTTAGTGTTTCGTGCAGTTGGCAGGACAACGTTGTTGACGCCAGTGTGGCAGAGAAGCTGGTGGTCGACCTGGAGAAGTGGTTGAACCAACTGGCAACATCATCCTGATGCTATTCTGCGCCGCGTATTCAGAAAGGGCTTCTTCGACAGGTGGATGCTATATGACAAACCCAGAACCGAAAGGGGGTTGCCCTACCTAGAGCACCTATATACATGGTTAGTATCAAGCCTGCATACTGCCAACCGTGACGATCAGAGCTCGTTTGGGCGGATGGCCGAGTGGTGCGTGGTATCTACCACGTCTGCCTGACGCAACTTACAGCTTGGTTCCTGAGGTATTGCGTCGGTGTTGAAGAGAGACAAGCTTCTTTTTCGCCACTTGTCTATCTTGCCTGTTTCTATTGCTTATAGCGTGGGCTTATAATTCTAACTTCAGGTTGGTATCAAACCAGTTTAATAATGTTCTGTTCGAAGAGATACCAACAAGATCAGCCACGTTGCTTTATCAAATCTGTGAATATTTAGCATATCAAATATCAATAATAGTTTCCGAAATCGGCCTTTCACCCAATCCATTCCGACCTCCTTTCCCCTTGGAACCCGTAGAGTCCTCAACTTAGTAATATGTCATGAGGTCTTTCCTTTGGTAATGTCCAGGTCACCAAGTATGTATGGGTACACCTCAAATCTGTAGCATGGATATGAACTGGGAACAGGACATGGTATAATACCAGCTGATCGGGGTGTCATGGGAGTGGCCTCGACTTGGGGTTGTAAAAGACATTGGTGTTTATGATTGCTTTCTCAGCATAACTACAAGAGATCGAACATAGCTATCTACCGATGGTATTCGCGTTGCTTCAGTTAGAGCAACTAGATCAACACCACTATTCTAACTGAGCAACACGGTGCATACATTATGTCTTCATCATGTTGCATTATCATATCTCTTGCGCGAACTCAGAGGGTCATCACACAACAGTCTGGCCCTTGGGGTCGAAAACGAATCAATAGCTCACTGTAATGGCGTGTGCTCTGTCAATAGTGAAAGTCAATACCCGCTTCCTACCCAGTAGCTCTATACCCTATCGGTGACATGTTCCGGGGCACAAAGAAGAGGTTGGCTAAGACCAGCGTTGAAGCCCAGAATTGTACTGCCCCAACACCCCTTTTTATTCTCCTTATCTCCATAGCAACACAGTAGTGACGAGATATGAATAGTCTTGGGCATAAGCAAGCGGTCTGATAAACCGTAGATGTTACCGAGTCCGAAACGGAATTGAGTATCCATCTCGCACGAAGTATGAGTAGCCAGTCAGTGCCAGTTCGACCTCAGAGTCCGGAGTTTGGTAAGGATCCTTGAATGGTAGATAACTATGACGTCGTGATATTGCAGACCCGATTACACTCTTCCTTGGTGTTTACTTAAAAACAGTCGGCCGATGCTATCACGGCCCCCGGCCCCGATAGCCTATCGGCCTTGCAGTCTAGAGTCTAGCCAGCAGCCCTAGATGCAGGATTGCCGCTAGCATCAGCTGTTAGCTTCGCCCCCATTCCCATTTCCGCCGCCATGTCCCGAACGGGATGCAGCATTCCAAGTCGCTGGGTCGTTCAGCTTGTCTAGAATCCTATAAGTGGGAATAACTGGAACTGCCGGCATCTACTTGGCGCGGTACAGCCACAAAGCCTACGTTACCGCCCAAGCCCGCCCCAACGTCAGGCTGTCAGCTACCACCTGATGCACTGCGACGTACGTAGGTCTCGCTGCTGCGCCGTAATAGTCATGGGCGGAGCGAGGAATTGCATTGTCATGTTGAAATTAATAGGCCATATCGTGTCCAAACAGGACTGTCGCGTGAAGATCGGGCAATGGAGCGTTGCCGAGAAGTCAATCCGCGGAGGAACATCATCTACATGACGGGCTGACAGTAGGGGAGCCATTGATTCAATCACTCCGCGCTGCAATTGGCCGTGACTATATGAACCAGCAGTGTCGATTGCCAAGATGATCTGATTTAGGGGTAGGCAGTTAGTTCGATCACTGACTACAGCTGCCATTCTAACAGCCACCCTACGGAATTCTTCTCGTTCACAATGGCCAAGATATCATCCCTCGTTGCGGCCGCAGCAATCGGCCTAGGCGCTCTCGCCGAAGCCTCAGCGATGGGGAATGTGCTGAGAGCGGTTACAAACCCAGTCTGCAGCGCAACCAACTACACCGATCCGTACCACCAGCTGGTGCAAGATGCGGGCTACGCCCTGAAGAACGCCTCTGTAAATGATGTCACGTTGAGCTACGCCGAAGGGCCGGACAATGGCCCGCCGATCGTTATGTTCCACGCCCAGCTGCTCGACTGGTTCAGCTACAGCCGGGTGATGCCGGATCTTGCTAAGTCGTTTCACGTCTACGCCGTCGACTACCCCGGTCACGGCCAAACCGTTACGCCGGATGACTACCCGATGAACGCCAACCAGATCGGCGGCGACCTCGCCACCTTCATCGAGCAGGAGATCGGGCAGCCCGTCAACGTGACAGGCAACTCGTCGGGCGGTCTGCTGGCGCTCTGGCTGGCGGCGAACCGGCCCGACCTCGTGCAGGCGGCCGTGCTGGAGGACCCTCCGCTGTTCTCATCCGAGGCGGCCAACATCAACGGCACGATCGCGAACAAGGCCTTCAACTCGAGCTACAAGGCGACGTTCGACAAGCCGGACGACTTCCTCATCTACTGGATCGACGACAACTCGCAGTACTTCGTCAATAACATCGGGCTGGGCACGCCGACCATCCTCAAGGGCGCGGTGCGCATGACGCGCAAGTGCAAGCCGGACCAGCCGGTAGAGATCGGCATGCTCAAGAACGACGACACCGACCGCATGCTGCTCCGCGGCCTCGACCACCAGTACGACCCCCGCTTCGGCGCCGCCTTCTACGACGGCACCTGGAACGAGGGTTTCTCCCACGCCGACGCCCTGGCCAAGGTCGCCTGCCCGACCCTTCTGATGCAGGCGAACTTCAACTACACCGCCGACGGCATCCTCAACGGTGCCATGAGCCAGGAGGACGCCGATAAGGCCATGAGCCTTCTGCAGGATGGAACGTATCAGAGGGTCAATGCCACACACGTTGTGAACTTGGATGCACCGGATGTGTGGCTGACGGCAGTCAAGGGGTTCTTCGGCCAGTGATGCTCGACGATCCTCTAAGTAATCGGGTCCATAGTTCTGTTTTCTTCGCTTATCTTGATATCCACAATGCACGCCGCCCATCCATGGAGGCCTACATCAAATGGAGCAAATCACGTTGACACGGGTGTAGCTAATGAAAAGTCGTATTGCAATATAATTACATGGGTTTTCAATCGGGTACACATATGTAATGGCAATAAGGGGTGTATGCCCCTGTTTTGTATTCAGGTAAATCTACCTTCAGGGATGCTGCATACAGCTATGAGGTAGGATAACAATTCGACAAAAGAGTTCAGACAGTAGTATGTTATAGCCTTACATCTCTAGTATAACTGAGCCTTCCTTGAAGCCCCGTCTGTACGTCCGTTGTTGCAAGGCAAGCTAGCATATGCACAAATAGTGAAACTCGGCTCATACCCCTTAGCCTTCGGTTCCGGTAAAATAGTGAGCTTTTGTTTATATCCTCCGGTCACACCTCAAAGTTCTCGAGTTATGCCGAGCACCACTTATTCAAGTCGAGCGTGGACCACATCGTTAATACCTAGGCTGCTGGGACAACACGCTTGGAACCCCTTTATTAGTCATCCGTAGCAACAACATTGGGTCACCACGCCGATAGCTACCTACTACCCAGATCCTACATGTGAAAATCCCATAGTGAAGTCTTGAAAAGCAGTAGACTCTATATGGGATCATGGATTTTACAAATTGTTTTTACGTGTATTCATTCGTATCTGGTCTCCCATGTGACCAGATGTAGTTCAGTATATGGCATTGCATAGTAGATAAGTCTTAGTAGAGTGATGCGCCAGTATCTGCTTGAGCATCAGGCTTGGAACCTCTCTCAGCCCAAGCTCTATGAAAGACTTTCTTCAATCTCCCCAGCGTTTCATCCTCATTTTGGTATATCTGGTAATGGACAAGCAACCGTTCGCCTTTTAGTTTCAAGCCCTCTTCCTCGCCGATCTCGTTGAGACGTGACGGGGGGATCCCTGAGCTTTGGAGGTCAAGCCAGACCACATTCGTCTCGACAGGATATCTCGTGTGCCCTCCGACCTCTCTCCACATGTTCTCTATCTTCTTCGCTGTGGCATGAGAGGACTGGAGGAGACCCCCTTCACCATTAGGCCCCTTTCCAAATGTTTCATCTACCGCAACTCTAGCCGCAGCTGTGATGAAACCTGGTTGGCGCAGTCCACCTCCTATTGCCTTCCTCAGGTGCCTCGCAACTCTGATCGTTTCCTTATTGCCGACGAGGATGCTCCCGACCGGGGCACCGAGCCCCTTCGAGAAGCAGAGGCTTACCGTTTCGAAGCAAGCAGCGAAGTCTACTAGACTCCCAGCCCCGGCTGCCGCCACTTCCCAGAGCCTAGCTCCATCGCAATGCATCTTCACACCGTTCTCTCGAGCGAACACGGAGATTCGGCGGACTTCGTCAAGCGGTATAATCGTACCATACAGCGTGTTCTCTAGACTTATCACCTTTGTCGGACACCCGACGATGTTATCCTCGGCCTGGAAGTTCTGCTGTATATCTTCCAGTGTGAGATAGATGCCGTTCTTCGGGACCACGGGGGTGACCATGGCACTGGTCAACAGTGCTATCCCGCCAGCTTCGCTCTTGAAGATATGCGACCGGTAGTCGCACAGTACAGAATGGGGCGGCTGTGTCAGCAGAGATCGTAGGGCTAATTGATTGCCCATCGTCCCGGAGAGGACAAACACTGCTGCTTCTTGCCCAGTAAGAGAGGCACAATACGCCTCGAGGTCGTTGGTCGTGCTATCTTCCTGCCAGACATCGTCAAAAAGCGTGCAGTTCTGGATTGCGGCAAGCATTGATGCTGTAGGGGTGGTTGTAACATCACCTACATCCTACTGTTAGATTATGAAGTTGGATATGGTCTAGTTGGCTCACTTCTGAGGTCGTACGCAGCAGGCCCGAGGTGGCCAATCCAAGGACTTTGCGCAATGTCTGAGCCCATATTAGCGTACAGGCTTCGTAGTGTGCTTATATGGGGGGGTAATGAAAGGGCACGTCTGCCTGCGATAAGGTGACTGTGTGATATAATATATTCTCAGATTAAGCCAGTCATGATTGCTTCCGAAGCCGAGATGGGCTTTTCTCGGATACCATCGCCAATAAAAAAAAGCTTGGGGATATGCCAATAAGATGTCCTATGTAGTCTCTACAGCCTACATAAGAAATCCTATGGCTAAGAGTGGAGATTATATGCAGCTGGGGTCTCGTACTCGCTATAGTCAGTTCTAGTCAGGGGCTTTCCTTACGCCGAACCGCCCCTGTAAACGACACCGACCGTTGAGTATATTGCAAAAAGGGGAAAAACGAATCAAGGATGCGGAATTATTTCGATGTCTTAATAATCAAATATGAACATGGAGCTTCAGGTATCAATATTAGAGTCTAATTCGCGAAACAAGCACCTCCGTAACACCATGTACATAGCTATGAGTGTACACTGCTGATTGGCTAGGTCTTGTTAGATGAATCTTACATCTAGTGATCTCCGTAATCCTTCGCAGATGGCTGTCTGACTTATATATACCAAGATCGGAATGAGGCGTAGCTATCGGTCAGGTAAGAGTCTGGGGTAGTAGAAGTACTTTAAGTGTTGAGCCACTCCCCGCTCCTATGCTTTCTATGTACGTCAACCCCTTAGACCCCAGCTCTCAAGGTTCCTCAATACCCATCCGCCTGAACTCAATGAAGCCTCTCTTATACTTCGAGATCCTGTTCACCTGGTGCAGCAGCATTGCGAGGTGTGATACAGCGTTTGACTACGTTATTGCCGGCGCAGGCACTTGTGGCTTGGTACTTGCCAATAGACTTTCCGAGGATCCTCACGTGCGGGTCGCTGTGATAGAAGCTGGCGATGACGTACGCAACAATCCAAACGTGACAGAGATCACCGCCTTTGGAAATGCGTTGAACACTCCGATCGCCTGGCAATACTCTACCGTTCCCCAAGTCAAGGCGGGCAATAAGTCCATTGCCTATTATGGCGGAAAGGCAATAGGGGGTACTAGTACTATCAATGGCAAGTTCCTACATTCGTCTGGCCGGAACCCGGGTGTTTAACCTCATGGACAGGAATGACATATATTCGTGGAGATCAGGCTCAATTCGATGCTTGGGAAGCACTTGGAAACCAGGGCTGGAATTGGAGTACCTTATTTCCTTATTTCAAGCAGGTTGAGCAATTTACACATCCAACTACAGCTCAGGCCGCCGTTGGTGCTTCCTACAGCCCCCAATATCACGGCGAGAATGGACCTTTGAAAACAGGGTTTCCATTTCAACTGACAAATAGCTCATTGCATGATTTTGCCCAAGGCTCCTGGGAGAATATGGGGTATCCTGTCAATCACGACGTCAACAGCGGATACGTGCACGGTTTCAGCGTGTGGCCACAAACAATCGATCGCGATGCTAACATCCGCGAAGATGCTGCACGAGCGTTCTTCCATCCCGTTGAAGATCGACCAAACCTCCACATACTCAAGGGGACAGTAAGGAGGATCACGTGGGCAGATTATGCCTCTCCGCAATCTGATATTACTGCTTGTGGAGTCGAGTATTTGACGCCAGAGAACCATACTATCACACTTAAGGCATCGAAGGAGGTGATACTGTCTGCTGGGTCACTGAGGACGCCCATGATACTCGAGCGATCCGGCATTGGAAACCCAGCGTGAATGGAACCGTTGACAAGTATGAACCAAGGCTAACGATCAACAGGATTATCTCTCAACTCGGTATTGACACAACGGTGGAGCTTCCCGGAGTGGGTGAAAACCTCCAGGACCAACCGAACGTAGCCTTGATATATGCAGGCAAGACCAACGTCACCGGAGTCGTTCCATACGCGACATTTGTGAACGCATACGACATCTTTGGAAGTAAGACAGCCTCTGTAGCAGACACCACGAACGCAAGCCTGTCAAATTGGGCTCTCGTGGTCCAGGAAGCAAGCGGAGGCGCCATGAGCCGTAAGGTATTGGAGAGGCTCTTCAGGATCCAGCACGATCTGATTTTCAAAGACAATGTTACAATAGGAGAGATCCTCACCAACGCTGCGGGAAGTAACTTTATCTCCGTGTTCTGGTTTCTCCTGCCCTTTTCAAGAGGCAGTGTCCACCTGACGGAGACCGAGGCAGTTGACCAGCCTGCAATTGACCCGAAATTCTTCTTAATAGACTTCGACCTCGCCCTGCAGATCGAACTTGGCCGCATATCTCAGCAATTTTGGTACACGTCGCCTGTGGATAGCTTGGTCGCCTCTGGAACGACGGAGTTGCCCCTGAACGCAAGCGATGCTGAATGGCTATCGTACTTCAATGCAAGCTGTTAGTTGAATAACCTGCTATGAGATGAACTACTTAATAAATTGATCATTCCTTTCAGTTACCATTTCGAACAACCACCCCATTGGAACAGCCTCGATGATGTCGCGAGATTTGGGAGGGGTGGTAGATCCAACTTTAAGGGTCTACGGTACGAGCAACGTACGAGTGGTCGATGCCTCAGTATTGCCTCTCCAAATAAGTGGGCATCTGACCGCAGCACTTTACGCTGTTGCCGAGAGAGCATCCGAGATAATCAAAAGGAAGTGGCAGTAGGTAATTCAGCGAAATGGCAAGGTTAAATTAGAGGACGAAGAAAATAGCGATCTCATCGACGGCCTTGATAGTAACGAGGCCATCGGTAGAACATATAATCCTCAGGGGTACTGATGGATGTATACATGGAATATTCAATATGGTATCTTATACCTGGGCATAGCATACCATGAAGAAGCATTGGTAGTAGAAATTGCAAGGTTCTCATGATTGTGCTACTTTTTTACTAATGCTCACGGTCATTCCGATTAGCAGTGGGTATGTGCCTACTGGCCTGCTCAATTGCGAGAAGGATTTTGTAGTAATCATTAGTCTTACCCTATCAACTCTTCGTGAAATCCACCGGATTTCTTATATCCGACAATCGCGTCACGAGATCCCTGCTCTGCATTAATTGAGGCTTAGTTAGTCTAGGTACTTACCAATCCTTCCGCCGTCGAAAGAGTCGGTCATTTGAAAGAGCGAACGAGGCGAGCTTCACCCGAATTCCGGTTGATAGATCAGATAGACAACAGAAACACAATCTCTACCCTACCACCTGGTTATAAACTAAGGATTATATTCCCTCTGAGAACACAGGAACAACCAGAGACGATTCTGAGATTGAAATACTTGACATTATGCCCCAGACTCTGTTATTCAAGGATGTCCACATCTTCGATGGTGAGACTGAGATCCCTCGAGGAGACGTACTCGTCGAAGACGGCGTTATCAAGAAAGTGTCTACGACGCCGTTAGATTTGCCGAATGGGTCGACCACGGTCATCTTTAAGCCCGGGCACACCCTCATCCCGGGGATTATTGATGCGCATATTCATACCCATATGGATGGCGCCATAGCGTTGACGCAGTCGCTCGAGTTTGGTGTCACAACTGTTTGCGATATGCACAACGAGAAGGAGAACATCCCGAACCTGAGGAAGCTAGGTGCGGAAGATGCAGACGCTGCTGACTACAAGACGGCAAGCGAAGGAGCAACTATTGCCGACGGTTGGCCAGAAGCAGTCGTCACGGCCCATGATAAGTCGGAAGAGGTAATACTAACCATGTGTCCCTTTCCCTGTCGATTTCATGGGGGCCTAACTGAACATATCCCAACTAGACCAAAGCCAAGATAGCCACATGGCCGAAGCTCAAAACCAGGGATGATGTAGAGGCCTACATCGAGGATCGGGTAAGAGACAAGGTCGATTACATCAAGCTTATGCACGAGGATGGTCACGGCATGATCGTGAAGCCTGCAGTCCCCTCTCTGGAACTCCAGAAGCAGATTGTCGAGGCCGCTCACGCTCATGGCCTGATCGCGGTGGCACATGCTACGAGTCTCCGGGCAACAATCGACATGCTGGAGGCCGGCGTCGACGGATTGACGCATACCTTCATGGACCAGACGCCCACAAAGGAGCTGATCGCGGCCTACCAGAAAAACAACGCGTAAGTGCCTTCCTTACCTCGAATGAATGGAGTGACGGATGGTGTTAAGCCTCGATCTGATCAAATATGCAATATCCGAAGATACTGCAACCCGACCCTGGTGGCCATGGGGAGCCTCACAAAGCAGGGGTTGAAGGAACAGGAAGCCTATGCCCATGATCCCCGCGTGCAAAAGCTTCTTCCCCAGGCAGCGCAGGAGCGACTATGCCGATGCATGGGTCTAGGGAACGAGTCAGCCAACGCAGAGCACGCCTACGAAAGTGTTCGTCAGCTCAAGGCTGCCGGAATCGATATAATCTTGTAAGCTTTTCATCACCATCAAGTTCAACTTCAACTTTTGTTTCCTTTTCTATCTTCATGCCGAGTTTGTAGAACTGCCTGATTGATAACGATGTATCTTTCCCAGAGGCTCCGATTCCGCTGGTCCTGCGCTCGGCACTGCGTTTGGCGCTACGATTCACCAGGAACTGGCGACCTTCGTACGCAAATGCGGCTTCACTCCTCTCGAGGCCCTCAGAGCAGGCACGTCCTTGGTAGCCAAGCGGCTTGGGTTCCCAGATCGCGGTCGGATTGCTGAGGGGCTTAGGGCGGACCTGGTCCTCGTGGAAGGAAACCCTCTCGAGAACATCGACCGAACGCTGGATCTTCGAGGAGTGTGGAAACAGGGTGTGTTGTGCTCAGCTTACACGAGTGTGCTGGCGTAGTTGGGTAATGTGTCCTAGAATCATTGTTATAGTAGGCACCAAGGTGTCAAACATCTCATCTAAGTCAAACGTTGAATTATGAACTTGGCGAGCATGGCGAACGTATGATGCATGTAATGCGTCCCAACAGTATTTACCACAACTCCAGCTTTCGGATGGTGGCCTTGATTGTTTCGTTTCACGATTTAGTTCGGAGCCTTCTTGAAACTAGTAACAATATATATAAGTACCTAGCCAATTATACTACAGAATTTCAGCTTCCACGACACACTAGGTAGATAATCGCATGAGTCTGGATCAGTTATATCCGACACGGTGCAACACAATACGAAGTAGCTCAGAATACAGATAGCAAAGTTGTAGATTAAGGGACTTCCAAATCATGCTAACGATTCCATTGCCCCTCTCCGATTAGATCCTGAAGCAAACTGTTGACTACAGCTAACAGTAGATTCCTTCCCAGAGCCGATCGCCGCACAGATTGGCTCGCCTAAGAACAACTCCGGTCTCATCCCGGGCATCCCCCTCCTTCCATCAATGCAGTGCACATTTGGCTCAGGGTCGGCACCTCCGTGATTTGTTGATTTCGTTGGAAGGCAGAGACAGGCCGGACAAGGACTGGCTAACAAAGATAGAACCGTGCATTGGCCAAATCTGTCCCGAAGGAAACCATCGCCTGCTGGTTATCTCTGGGATCTGGAATAGGGGGTTGGCGGGGTCGCGGGGTGTAAGATACAGAGCATGGACCCTGGCTGCTCGGGAACGGTGGTCAGCCGTCACACGGTCTACCAGGAAACACAGGTACTTGACAGAGCTTTGCGGAAAGGTACACATACACATATTACAGGTGGGAAGATACGTACACTTCCTGGATAGGCTTGTAGTTGCTGGGGCTCCAAGCTCACATCAGTGATATCAGTGATATACGCATACACTAATGCAGACTAAGTGTATAACAAGATGTAATTGCTATACCGGATCTTGCTGTCCCACTAATGACGGTGTGGATCCCTAAGGCAGTGAATGCCAAAGCTAAGGCATTCGGCTGATTAGATAATAGGAAGTGAATTCCTAAGGAATTCACTTCTGCAACTGTATTGTATTTAGATACAGGTCAGGAAACCTTCTGTTTCCTTTCCTTCTTTTCCTTTCCTTTAATCAACAATTGCAACAGAAACCCTAAGGACTTAATACTCAGCTGGATCAGTGATAATTAGGTAATTGGGGTTGGTTGCAATACGCACAACGGCAGCTTCCTCGAAGCTTAGACGCGGCTTCGACTAAATCAATTCAACTTCCCGCATCCATCAGCTTCACTTTCCCTTCCTTCAACAACTTCGAGCAGAGTTGACACATTGCGGATACCTTCATTTCTCATCTATTCCATCGCGTATCGCCCATCAATTCGTCAGAAACAATCGCCCGCGTCCGATACCGCCATCTCCGAAACAATCACTCAATCATCCACCTCTAATGATGGCGACGTCAGCCGCGCGCGACGCTCGAGCTTCGGCCGGAGATTCCAGCAACGCCAGAGCGGGCGCCGGCGAGACTCGATTGCTATGGAACCCGGACAATGTCAAAGACGTAGCCGAATCCGTGGGGATCGGCAGTCTAGGCGACGAGGCCTTGCGCACCTTAGCCCAGGACGTCGAGTACCGTATCGGTCAGGTTATCGTTGAAGCTCTACGATTCATGCGTGCCGCCAAGCGTACTACCATGACGGTACAGGATATCTCTCACGCGCTCAAAGTCTTAGATGTGGAACCGCTCTACGGGTACGAATCCACGAGACCGCTGCGATATGGAGAGGCGAGCTTGGGGCCCGGACAGCCGCTATTCTACATTGAGGACGAAGAGGTGGATTTCGAGAAGCTGATCAACGCTCCGTTGCCCAAGGTTCCGAGAGACATAAGTTTCACGGGTAAGAATAGCCATTCTACGCAGGCGAGAAGGGGCGATGAAGACGGCTTGCTAACTGAATCTATCTACAGCACACTGGCTTGCCGTTGAAGGCGTTCAACCATCCATTCCTCAGAACCCATCAACCACAGAGTCGCGAGGCCAAGATCTACTTCCTAAAGGCCCTGGTGGCAACCCCGCACTTGCTGCTCTTGCGGGCCACGAAAATGCCACCTTGAAGCCCGCCGTCAAGCATATCATCAGCAAAGAGCTTACGCTGTACTTTGAAAAGATCCAGGCGGCACTGTTAGATGACACACCGGATCCAGAGGTGCAGCGATTGAGAGAAGCAGCGCTCGAATCCGTCAGCGGCGATCCCGGCATCCACCAACTCGTGCCGTACTTCGTCAGCTTTATCAGCCATGAAGTCACACACCACATTGACGACGTCTTCGTCCTGCGCCAGATGATGGAGCTCACCGGTGCCTTGATCACAAACCCACAACTTTTCCTCGACCCCTACGCCTCTTCACTGTCCGTTCCGGTACTCACCTGCCTGATGGGTCGTAAACTGGGTCCGGGAGACGGTACAGATGCCATCCAAGATCAGTACAGACTCAGAGAACTGGCAGCCAGCCTCATTGGCCAGATCGCCAAGAAATACTCCTCTAGCAACAAGACCCTCCGACCTAAGCTCACGCGCTCCTGCCTGAAGCACTTCCTCGACCCTATGGCGCCACCTTGTGTCTGGTACGGCGCTATCAGTGGTGTGCTAGCAGCCGGCGGGCCCGAGGCGATCCGCGTCCTGGTACTACCCAACCTAAAGGACTTCGAGGCGTCCATGCTGGGCCCATTACGGGAGAAGGGCGGTGATGCAACCGAGTTTGAGGTCTTAATCGGCGCTATCCTCAAGGCCGTCAAGTCACTGTCAGGCGATGACATGCCCATGCATAACGGCATCAATGGGGACGGCGACGTGAGCGAGCGCGAGGCCCGGGAAATCAAGGCTTTCGTTGGTGAAATCATTGGGGAGCGGATTGTTCGCCTCGGTGACCGGCGATTGAACCAGACGGTGCTGGAGGCTAGAAGCTTTCAGTAGCGATTGCATCCCACTAGACCGGTAAGTTCTACCCGAGGTCCCCTGGCTACCAAATGTACTGGGAGCTAACCAAACATCCTCAGAAGAACATGTCAACGACATGGTTGTATATCCTACAAGATCTAGGCCTTGACATCGAGAAAATAGCGTTGGTTGATTTGTGTAAGTAGATGTTCAAATCAGAGTATTTGTGCGTACCGAGCTAACTTGCAAGCAGGGGAAGAAACTGCATTTGCGAAGGCGTTCCGGCGAATTGGTCATGGGATAAATACCCCCAAAGGAGGCGAACGGCGTTTGTGGGTTCTGGGTTCCTGCATTTGTATCTTGCTGCGTGGCGATCATTGTATGCATGCATGTCTAGGCGGGCAGGTTGGCTGGCGAAGGCATTTGGTTTTGGCGTGGAGGCAGATCTCAGATGAGCCTTCAGAAAAGGGGAAGATCCTAGTCATGCGTTTGGTCTGATGTTGTTTTTATAGACGATGTGCAGCGGTAGATCATATTCCCTTTCACATGGATACGTAATCTGCATACCTAATCTGCATTTTACCTCCTACACAAGTATGTTCTATGCTGCTTGCGGTGTGCTACCAGATACTGGTACATACATTATGGTAGAGATTTGTTCCACTTGACCACCATCTCGTGATACGAAACCAACCCATCAGCAGCCCACGGTCGTCTGACCAACAGCGGATGGCATCAGCTTTGATAGGAAATAAAAGGGTCTTTGCAAAATCTAGAATAATACCCATGCAACTGCGAAATAATAAATATAGGGACAGATATTGCATCACGTAGCTAGCCAGTCCGGTAGTCACCCCCATGTAGAAAACTTCCAATCACACCACAACAACGGGCAAAAGCTCACATGCCGAGTTAACTCCTGGGAGGAATATTTTAGTTAGTGTGGCGCCATAGTAAAAACTGGAGGGTGTGGCGATCTAGGAATTCCAACGGTACAGTGGCTGCGGCTATCTGTGGGGCTTGTCCCTGACAGAGAACTAGACTACGAAACTACCCGAATCGATCAAGGGAATAGAAGAATTTGTATGGACGGATGGAGGGATATAACTGATATAAATACCTCCGTAGGACTAGTGATTGCTTCTGTTTGTTTGCTTTTTATTTATTTATTGTATACAAGTAGTACATGCATTTCCCTCACTGAATCAGCGTCTAGCATGCCGAATTGTTGTCTTTCGTTTGATTCTCATCATCCGTCACACACGTCCATAAGATGAAGACGCAGTCACAAACACAAACACAGACCAAGAAGCCGCTCTCGGGCGTGCGGAAGTGGTGGCGCGAACAACTAGACGCTCCCCACCCGCAGTCGAGCACGAACTCCGTCCCGATATGCCCTTGCGTGCGCTGCTACCACGGCGGAGACCCGCATGCACGGCCTCCACAACCGCCGAAGAACATCAGCACCAACAAGAAGGTGCCCTTATACCTTCTCTCAACCCCGCAGACTCAGACGCAGACAAGCGTCTCCAGCTACGGCAGCCTCGCGCCCCTCCTCCACTCGGGCTCACACACGGAATCAAGCTCAAACCCTACACTCGGACCCAGCAAACTCAGTACAAGAACGTAAGGCCGAGGGCGCTAACCAGACTGGCGGCCCAGAGGACCCAGCCGCCCTTCTTGATAGTGCTCTTCTTGTAGCCGATGGCCAGATCCCAAACGAGGTGGCGCGTGCCGTTGAACGAGTGGAAGAGGACGGGCCAGGCGATCAGGAACTTGCCGACGACCTTCACGGCGACGGGGAGCGTGGCGGCCGACGCGGCCAGCGTCGCCGACTCCAGGTGCCAGCCGGCCAGGGGCGCCGCCAGGTACGCCAGCGAGTAGGCGTACAGCGATCCCGTCATCATCATCCCCGTGAACCGCGTCCAGATCGACGCTCCCAGCCAGATCTGCGTGTAGTCGTACGTCGTGATGTGCGGGCTCACGGGCCGCTGGAGCCGCTGCGAGGCCAGTAGCGATTGCGCATCGTCTTCGGACAATTTTTGGGTTGCGGCGCCTCTGTATAGCGGGTGATGGTTAGTCTTTGGATTTTATTTGGGAGTGGTTTTGTGAGCGAGGCTTTGTTTGGAGCGTGCATAGCGGAAGCGGAAGGATGGGCTGGGGCCGCATTGCATGTTGCATGTTGCTGTATTTTTGAAACATTCTTGTTCATATATAGATAACCATATAGACGACCTGGCGAATGGGATAGACGGAGCTATATCATGGGACATACCGGACTTGCTGGTTGACGGCGTTAGGCGCGAGGGCTAGACGGGGCAGGTTGTGGGAGAAGAAGGTGCTGTTCTTGGTTGCAACTATAGACTTCGCATTAGTATTGTTGTATTCTACTCTAATATAATCATGCCGCTCAATATCTTCATCGCTAGAATCGCTATCGGGTCGGGGACCGGGCGGGATGGGAGTCGTGATCAACGGCCCCTCGGGAAGTTGCTCACCCTGGCGCACGGCCCGAAGGCCTACTCTCTGGGCGTTCATGATGGATCGCTACTCGTTATATTCCGCCGACCGGTGAGGAGATGGATTGGTTGAGCTGTTGTCGATGGCTGTTAATTGGGAGCTATTTCATCTGCCATTTGACAGCTGTATAGGGCTAACAATAAAACGGATGGAGGTCTTAGGTTGTCGATGCGCTCATAGAATATTGAATAGGAAGAGCCGAAGAGGTAACTGAATTGAAAGAGCGGGTCGGAGGAGCAAATCGAGGACTGGCAATTGGCCTCGGTATAGCGGAACCAATCAGAGTCGATGCGATTACTTGTGGCTTGGATTCGACGGCTCAAGGTTAAAGCTTAGATCAAAATCACGTGAAGATAATAAGTCAACTCGAGCGTAGTTTAAATGTGGTCTGTGCTTAGTTGAGCCCACCAGAGAAAACCCGCGCCATAAAAATTCACGACGCCTTCTTCCTTCCCTTCTCTTCTTCTTTTCCTCAAGATAGACGAGCTCCCCGGCCGCTGGCGTTCGATACGAATGAGCGCTGCGCAAGGTCATAGCGGCTTTGGTCGTGTGGGGAGCTCGAGAGCAAACATTCTTGGGAAAGAAGGATCCGTCGTTAATCTCGACGTCGAGCTTTTCTTCCGTCTCGACGCCGTTTCATTTTGAGATCTACATATCATTCCGACCGCATTATGAGTAAATGCGCGTATTATTAAACGAGGCCAGTCCGCTTCTCTGGCTCTAATCCTCGAGACACTGCAGTCTAGACTGAGTTGATGCGCGCAGTCTGCTTGCATATTCTATGCAGATTGATGGCTGTTTCTCAGGTACAGTGACAGTTCGAAAACGCATCGCCTTTATCCTCCTTAGCATCATAGCATTATCAACTAAATACACTAAACGTATATATCCACCCATCATATATAAACCTCTTGTGACCGATTTCATCAACTTGTCCTCAAGGGTGACTGATTCATACTCTCTTATTCCGAGTAGGGCCCGGGGCGGTTAGGCTCGCAAATTTCGAGTTCAGTGAAACTCAGGGTAGGAAGGGCATACTCATATTTGTAGCCAGCCGAATCATCATGTAGGACTTTTGCATTCTCAACGTTCCCGAGCGGACCGAGGCCGACCATCTGGTTGCCTTCCTCGATATTCTGGTAATATGCGGGCCTCGAGGTGGCAGTAGAACTCGACCAGGTGTCCCTCCTAAGTCTTCTATTTCGATCTCGGGCGAACGAGGATAGCCAGGAGCTCAGCGACGAAAGCCAGCTGGGCATCTTGGTACCTGCGAAGGCCTTGGGAATGGCTGGTACAGAGAAAACCAGGATACCGCAGGCCAGCTCAGCGCTGGCCCAGAGCGCCACCGACGAGTAATGGTATGTCATATCGTCTGACTGGAGCCATCGAGACGCTGCCTGGATCCGACATGCTGCGCTGATGCACGTCCTGCAATCGTCAGTTAAATCCTCCTTGCCGCTAGCTATCAGTCAAGGACTGTCTGAGAAGTGGTATTCTGGACCTACATCAGACCTATGGCGAAAATGACGGAGAAGCCAACGCGCCTCCTGGTCGACATCTGCAGGCCCCAGATGGCCTTCTGCGGGAGGGCTAGGATGCTCACGTCGATGACAAAATTGATGACGGCGGTCGAGAGGTTGATGATCTTGACGTCAAGGCAGGCGCCCGGTACCGTCTTATCCCAGTTCCGCCGGTACGGGGTGCAGGCCACGTTGGTCAGGACGATGGCCGCGACGTAGAAGACGATATTGACGGCGATGATAGCCTGACAGGCCCAGTAGAAGGCGTCGCGCCGCGGCAGGGGCACGAAGACCTGGATCCACTCCCAGAGGATGGCCCATTTCATCAGCAGCATCGCCACCCCGTAGAACGAGGTCCCGATGAAGCAGATCTGCCAAGAATGGTTTGAGGTCAGGATGGATACTGCGAATGAACGAACGATCGAACGGAAAGAGACTAATCACTATGCAAGGAGTGTGCGTGCGTGCGTACATAAAGATAATCGGACATATCTCCTGCACGGATGTTCCATTGATGGATGAAGATACCGGGCCCGGAGAGAATCCGGCGCAGTGACCCTGTTGCCACCATCACGAATAATGCCTAATCCCCTCAGATCAGCGGCGAACCCTAGCGGATACGGCATAGAAGTCTACATCAATGAAGACCATCAGCTAACTCACATATGCTGGTATTATCAAAACTAATAAGAAGCATTAGAGCTATACCCCAGTACTCAATATTAAGCGTCACTTACAATCACCTAGATGCGTCCTCTTCACCACAAACAGCCGCACGTAAAAGCGGAGGAGCAGAAACATCGTCGCCAGGCTCAGGCAAGTGAAGAGAGCCCCTAGCGCCATGGCACTCTCGTTCGGAGGATTGTCGAAGTTGGGCACGATACCCTCCGGCGGCGGCAACGCCGGTCTATCGAGGGCATCGTCGAGTTCGCTTGAGGGGATAGAGGAGAAGTCAAGATTCGACATTGCTCATCCCTAATTCACCAAGGAAAGGCCTGTCCAATGTGGCTAAGGGGGAAGGACAAAGGGTATAACTGACCTATGCAACGATGTAGTATATTTGTAGTGTGGGCTTGACACTCAGTCAAGACCTGCCGATTGTGATATCCCTTCGGGAACTTATATAGGGAAAGCTCTTCGAACCCATTATATAACAAGGCTGCGGTCTGCTCACAGCTAGGGATCAGGCTGTGTACTGATACTAGTACACTGCATATGTGAAGCATTGGGTGTCAGCGGCCTCAGCCCTTTTCAGGCCGCAGTATGCACTGCACCCCGACTTTGTGAATGAATGGGGGAAAAGGGGCCAAGAAAAGGCTAATAGTAGCATCGGCAGGGCAGGTGGCCCTGAAAATGCAGATGTCAGTAGACTAGGTAGGTATTTGACTGGATAGTATTTAATAGAGTTCACGAGCTCAAGATCCCGCGTCGGGGGCTATGCAAAGGGCGTTGTGCTTCGGTGTTCCCACCAATGCCTTTCTGCATAGTTTGGGGGCCCTTCGGCAGTGGCGACAACGAATTGCATCCAATTACCCCGCGATCATACATAACAAGGTAGGCTTCGTTGCCAGGGCCGCCAGGGTAGAGAGACGGGAAACGGGGGGGGATAGGAGACTGCCACATTGATATGAGTGAGAAGCGAGCGAGTGTATCTAGAAATGCGTAGGGGGCATCCTAAGACAGTAGACCAGGCGAAGAACGAAATCCCCTGTCATAGCTCTCGAGCCTGACCAATTCGTCGGGTACTACCTTTAAATCCAAGGTATGACCTCGAATAATCATCCATGACTTAGCGATTAGTCGACTCGGCCTGGCGCGGGTTATAAAAGTGCAAACAAGAGATCAGTCTACTAACATTCAATGCCAGGTTGGTGTAGTGGTTAGCACGTCAAAGATTCTGCCCAAAAAACAGACGGTCAACACAAAAAGTGAAGGCCTTGGGTTCGATTCCTTGTGGATGTCTAACTTGTACACCGCAAAACGGGTAATTCTTCCGCCCTGTGCGACACCTCCACAAGAAGGGAAGAAACAAATGGCAAGAAAAAGAAGACCCAGGTTCGATCCCTGGACCAGGCAAGATATTTTTTTGGTCAAACCCCAAAACAAGTACTTAGTATCGCGGGGTTTGGATGTCGCCAGGTGAGATCAGGGTTTGTTGGTGGACAGATTCTCATGGCGTACGACAAGAATCGTGGGGAGCCCAATATACCAAGATGACACTGTGGAGTGTACATGATGATAGAGAGTCAAAGAAACACCGACGAAGGTAAAGGGGCGTCATGGAGATGAAGTCCAATTCCAGGAAACTCATCTGATATCCTGACAGAGCTCGTAGGGTCGGCATCGAGCAGAAGGCTCGTGAGCATCTTACCGACTATATAATGTTAATCTTCCAACTAGCATAGAGCGCGGGCAGCTCGAACTTTGCCAGTCAGTGGCAACGAGGTTAAGTCCGCGTCAGTGTGGTAAGAGTCGATCGATAGAGGATAGGGAACCTTGCCTCAGGTACATGAGCAACGCTGTCATCGGTCTTAAATCCACACACTCTGACTCGGCAGTGATAGGTAGGTAAGGTAGGTATAGCAGGTCACTATCACGCCTATGCAATACTATCAAATGAAGCGACGATAGCCTCGAACAGCGGAACATGAATATTATAACATCATGTGTGGCCTTGAAATATTCTGCTAAATGTCCAAATATATCCGGGGTATCTCTTCATTCTCATCAATATACAATAGAAACTCACCCAGCCATCCGTCCATATATCATACCAAGGTCTCGTTCCACGGCCTGTAGGTCTGATCCTGCCAGACGGGGATGTTCACGCACCAGAGCTTATCTGGCGGCTGGTCTCTCCACTGTATCAGCTCGGCCCCTCCGTCGTTGTCGCTGCCGTCGTCGTTCGTCGTTGTCGCCGTTGTCCATTGCGACGTGTACCCGAACTGCTTCTTGACGGCTTTCGACCCGGCATTCGAGTACTCGACGTTGATACTAGGCACGACAGCAATGCGGTTGAAGCCGGCCCACCATAGGTCCTTGCAGAACAGGGTGGGCTCGCCACTGAAGCACTCGCCCTTGCGCGACGAGCGGAAACGGACGGGCTCCAGCCCCTCCTGCGCAGCAGCCTTCTCCCCGGTCCGCGACAGCCCCAATAACGGAGCAGCCGTGAAGGCCACGAGGCCGTTCCAGCACGAGAAGACCTGGAAGGGCAGGCGGGCGTCGTAGCGGCTCCGCGTCTCGGGCTCGTCGGGGAACAGGTATTTCTCGGAGACCTTCCAGGGCCCCGTGCCGGGGATGCGGGCGAACGCGTTGCCCTCGAGCGTGCGGGCGATCCACAGGTCGTAGAAGGACAGCGTCCACTGGTGGAAGTTCCAGTCCATAGCGCACGTCATATCGGCCTTTTGCGTCCGCCGCTGGTGGATCAGCTCCAGCAGGTCCTCGGCGCAGAGCGCCACGTCGTTGACGAAGACGACGGTGGTGTCGCCGTCGGGCGGCTTCATGGCCTGCGTCGACGTCGCCGAATACGTGACGGCGCCGTCGTGCGCGTAGTCGGTCAGGGGCGCCAGCGCGACATTCCGCAGGTCGGCCAGCTTCTGGATCCGCGCCCGGTCCGTGGCGCCCGGCCCCCACTGGCCCTGGGTCTCCAGCGTCTCGACCGGGTCGATGCTGCTGTGCTGCAGGCGGTACGCCAGCCCGATCTCGGTGAAGCCGGGGACGAGCGCGGCGAGCACCTCGAGCGTGCCGTCGTCAGAGTTGCCCTCGACGATCGAGAGCGCGCACTCGGTCGGCCCTAGGAACTTGGCCGCCTCGACGATCGATGATAGCAGCCGCGCTAGCACCTCGATGTTCTGCCGCAGGTCGAGCGCGAAGAAGTACCGCAGGTGCGGGCTCTCGGTACCATCGCGCAGGTGCTCGTACCGGATGGAGACGCTATCGACCGAGGGGCAGCTCAGTCGCGAGAAGGTGGTGTCGGCCGGGTCGAAGACGCTGCGCACGTAGCCGACGAGTGACCGGAAGGTGCTCGGGCCGACGGTGTGGGAGAAGCCCGGGGCCAGAGCGCTGGCGCCGCCGGTGGTGGTGTCGATGCCGAAGAGGGAGCGGGTGTTGTACAGGAGAAGGATCAGCAGGAAGGCCACCAAGCCGATCTGGAACATGGAGCTTCGCGGGAGCAGCCTCATCTTGATGGTGGTGACGGTGACGGTGATGGCGGCGATGTCATCAATCCAAGCATTGCGACTGACCCGCCTCTCGGATCGGATCGCACTATAACGCGCAAATGCCTCCCCGTACCTATCAGCTTGTATGTGGTAGGTTGGCAGGCGGCTTGGGATGCGGACCAAAAATGAAGAACCTCACGCGGGATCGGGGGTCGAGATTTGCGGTTGTTGTTTCTTGAACCAACAGCGGTGCGGAGTTTGAAGCCGGTCAGTCATTAGGCAAGCTCTAGCCCGCTACCTAATTGCCCGCTAAAGAATTCCTGGGGCGGCTGGGCTAGGCCGCTACAAGGTAGTTAGGCTGTGTAATATTTGGAGCTTTGCACGCACGTGTAACTGCCCACCGCCATTCAGTAGCGCAGCACGCCACGTGCTACTGGTGCTGTAGCTTTTAGTGCTTAGGGGGTGTTCTCGATCAAAAGCAGAAAAACGATTAATGACTTTGCACCCCTGGAAGAGCCCTGGAGGGTACATCGAGTATCGTCCGACGGTCGTCGACCCACAAACCGCTGCCACAAGCAGCTATTCGGGCGGAACGCTGCCCCAGAAGTTTTTGAAGCCGTCAAGCTTATCCATTGGGTGCATCGTCGATAAGATTCAGCAGATCTTCAAAAAGGCCCGTACATGCTGAATGTACTTCGAAATATGAAAGATACAAGCCCCACGGGTACGAATTATGCAAGTTCTTCAGCACGAGCCATAAGCAAAAGCATCGTTCTGCTTTTGATCGAGAACACCCCCTTAGACGCTGATGCTTTGTACTTACGCACTTAAACATTTCTTCGCTGACCGGATTCCAGAACAGGTTGTCGCTTCGTTTCAGTAGCCAATACTCCGGATTTCAATGGATTGGAACTGCACCATTGAAATCAGGCCCGCATCAGCGTCGCTACCGTAAGTACTACCTAACATCAACCCGATGTTGCATCCCGACGGCCTGGTCCGGCCGAAACTCGAAGACCCTGGATCTGGATGGAGTACGAAGTACGGACGGGTTCATCAGAACGCATGTGCTTACTAGCAACGCGATGGCTTCTTGTTTTACGTGGACACACCTGCTACGACAGGATTCCTTCCGTATTGATTGTGGCATCACGCCCATCTCAGTAATCTGCCAATCACGCAAACCTCCCTAGAACTTCAAACCCGATTATGTTACTTTCGAATAGCCAGTTGCCTACGTTCATCATCTGGATACGACAAATCGAAGTAAGCTGGGGTTGCTGGGTTGTTTTGATCTGAAAACTGAACCTCTATCCGACAAGAAGGATTTCGGGGAAGGATTTGAAGCAGTTTCGCCACCATCTATACGAACGGCATGCCTTTCTTATATGATCAAAGGAACATTAGACTACAAGCTGATGTGTAGTTACGCTTTTCCCTGAGGCTTAAAAGTCAAAAACTCAGATCTAACAACATACGGGGCCCCTTTTTTGGTTTCAGACCCCTTGTAAGCGCCACACACGAGACGTCAAACGAGTCGCCTCATCCGCGCCATGCCGGAATGAGGTCGAAGCACTCTCCATTGACAAATATGCTATGATATATTATCGGTATTATCGATAGTATGAGCGTGCAAACTACACCACTGTTTCAATGTCCTCAACTTCAATTCGATGCTGACTACGATCCCGCGCGTTTACTACGACTGAACACCATCGCGTTACTATGCATGAAAAAAATGAAACCGTATAGAACCGAGGAAGGAGGTGAAGCGGAAACACTGTCTTGACTTTAAACACGGCGAATAATGCCATAGGGTTCGTCTCTGGTGTCTCAAACGATCCTATGATACTCTCGTGTTGGACGTAACGCAGCACACCCGTATGCGAAGCAATTATGCCTGATACCCAACGTAGCGCTTTCTGGGGAAACGCCACAATGCCTAACCCCTGAAAATAATTGTCCGATCTCCATGGAACCCTGGGTTGCCAATGGCTAGCTAAGAACAATCCCGCTGCGTAGATCGGAATATCATGCATGCAGTATAGTACCTGCATTGCATATTGGGTTCGGCGGAGACCACGAAGTCTCACCCCTGATGATGCGCAAGTACATCAAAGATGATCAAACCAGGGACGTGCCAGATTCTGGCAGCTCAGCCTCACGGTCCGACATCTCGAAACGGCCTGGGCAGGGCATCGCAGGTCCTAATTATACTGTCCTCCTTTCTACGCATGCGATGGGAGTAGTTAATACTTAAGGTCCCTGAAGATTATCTTTCCCAGCTCCCAGTCAGATCAAACAAACGATCAATCAACACTCATTCACTTCTCAAAACCAAACACATTACATCGATCGAGCCGAGATCTCTCGAAAATCGTCCAGGAAGACTCATCACCGAAAATAATAAAACAGTCAAGATGCTTCAATCAACGATCTCCGCCGCTGTCATATGTAAGTCGCGTGTCCCACTCTCGACGCTCTGTTATCTAGCTTACCAATTTCTGTACCACAGTCGCTCTCACCGTCCTCGCGGCACCAAGCCCCCAGCCGCTCTCTCCCGACCCGGCGGGCGAGAAGAACGTCGGCAACGGAGTCGGCACCCAGTTCATCGGCGGCGCCTGCCTCAGCTCGGCCGACTGCGCGAGCACATGCTGCGCGACCTTAAACGGGGCCGGGATCTGCTCAGGCCTCGGCGCGCAGTTCCAGGCCGGCAAGGAAGGATGCGGGTTCGGCGATGATGGTGCCGCAGCACCCGCTGCACCTCCCGCTGCGGATACTCCCGATGCTGGTGCCGGTGCCGGCGCCGGTGCCGGCGCTGGCGCTGGCGCGGATGAGGCGGGCAGCCAGAACGTCGGCAAGGGGGATGGGTCGCAGTTCATCACGGGCCAGTGCCTTAGCGATGCGGACTGCGCGTCCGGGTGCTGCGCGAAGCCGAACGGCGTCTGCTCGGCTGTCGCTGTGGCCAATGAAGCTGGAAAGGAAGGCTGCGGTTTTGTCGGAACCGCGTGAGTGGCCATTTGGTGATGGGCCTGTTGAAGCAGCCCCCGGACATTGACAGGGACGCCCTCGATGGGTGGTACGGAAATCTGACGCGATATTGATTATTAGCTAATGAATGAGCATGGCCGGAGTCCTGCTAATTGTCTAGGTAGCACGGCCGCGCCTTGCCTGTATTATAACTGTTGGCAGGGAAGAACTTGGTTCGGGTTCTACCTTGCCATGTTTTGAATAGAGTATAACGTTATAGCATGCTATGGTCAAGGCCAACAACTCTATTTCGCCCTGTCTACGAAGCATTGATTTCGAGCGTTCCCTGGCTCCGACGGCTTGGCCAGGTATGGAATCGAAAGACATCATCGGGAATGTCCTTCCAAGGATAGCGCGCGTAGAGAAGGTCCTGACTCCTGCGGCCACGAATAAGACAGGAAGTCCGCCATGATATCGCAAACCAGACATCCATCGATCACATCAGCCCTCGAAAATGGGTACCCGCACTATCGCTCGCTGTATACGCGCCTTCGCAGGGTATCCCAGATTGATCTTATGAAGTGCACAATATGATGCTATTAGTATATGATGCGTCTATTGGTTACGACGAAACGAATCTCACTTACGAGCCACGCTGGGCGAACGACTCAGCTTCCCTTATATGACAAGGCATCTGACAGCTTGGCAAACCCCCGCCCCCGTCCTATTTTGACGCAATTCTACGGTCATTTCCCGGGCCAGCCACTTTGCCAGTCACTCAGTCGCCGAACGATTGCAGAACAACTCAGTCGTTCCTTCAATCCCCAGCCCGCCAGCTTCTTTTGTGCCACCATCCGGCCTTATCAGCTTACCTGTAGCTCGGCATCACCAATGATAACTTGGAGGCCCGGTTGCACGACTATGTACCAATAAAGCCTCCACGAATAGCGGCAACGGTGTGGCACAGGCCCGAGGTCGTCATCGGCTCCGCAATTGGCATCCAGCCCCATGCCTGGGATTTCGTAAAAATAGATACAACGATCATTACCTGATTTCCGGCATTTACACAATCTAGGTGGACTTTTCTTTTCTTTTCTTTCTTACATCTCTATCCTGTGGTAATGCCCTCCAGGATGCCATTTCCTACCCTTAATAGTTTGATCAGATACGTCTTCGAGAGATGAACTAATATCCACAGTGGCTAGTTCGTCTAACGGCTCCCATCACCAGGCATTCGCGGCCTATAGCGTTGATCCGCTATTGATTACTCTCTTGGAAAACTTCGGGCCAATCGGTTTCATGGCCGAGTAGTTTGGAGTTCATGATCTATGTCAGCACACCAACCAGATACCGAAACCATGAGGCGCATATAGTCTTACCTAGATGCGGGCGATTCTATATTGGAACCTGGTACCATCAGACCGACGGCAATTTTCCAGATGGTTACTCTTCGCTATGGGCTCTTCAACACACACAAGATGCTGGACGTCTTTGTTGATGGTTTTTCTAAACCTATAGGCTTGGTGGACTAGCTGACTAAACAACAACCTCAACGGTCTGGATCGGGTCGAGCATAACTACCTGGATAAGCAACTAGTTGAATATCACGGTGATGCTGGGACTATCGTTCTTTGCGCTACTTCTTATGCAGTCAGACACGCGCCGGTGGAAAGGAAACTATAGTTGCACCTCTCTCTTTAGCCGGCTGCGGCAATTCTACGTCAACTATACTCGGACCTGGGCTATGTAGATACGTTGGTCGAGATGGATCGGCGCATCGCGATTTCGCTAGTTCTATGCCGTAGTAAGCTTGCTACGATGGTAAGCAAGAGATAGTTCTTCAGGCTAAGTCCTACCTAGACGACAACATCCACCTCTTCTCTCCAATTGCCTTCTACTTTGAGGGAGTGAAGCCATCTAGTAACATGGGCCCCATCACCCTAGGTCGCTATTCGGATTGGTTGGCGGTGCTAGGCTGAATCTCACCCACCAACCCTAAGCCTCTCCTGGGGATTCGAACTGCCGGATTGGGTCACATAGCTTCCCTTTCGAGGTCGGCGCCTCGATGCCAACGACGATGCTTCTTTGAAACAAGTCTTTCAAGTTGGCTGGCAGGGCGCTGCACGCTTCGCGTTGTAGTAATGATAGCGGTCTGACCGTAGATGATCTCTCGTGAGAATGTATAAAGCCTTGGACCTCGCTAGTCATCCACGTCGAAATCGGAGATGTAGAAATCAAAGCCTATTCGGGTATTCGATTGGTCACCTGTATCTCGAACCACTATTCCTCAAAGCTGGCCCGTTCGGATCATAAGCTGTGCCGGCTAGCTGCACATCTGTTTCACTCATTATATCTTAGTTGATGTTATTGTAGCAGGACCGTATACAACATGCTCGCTCCTAAGGCCATTGCTGGCCTCGTGCCTCTTGCAGCTTTGTCGGCTGCCCAATTCCATCCCGTGATCGATCCCGAGATCTCTCGGCAACAGGTCTGGGAGGGCTTATCCTCCATCTTGGGCTCCACGGAGTCCACCAACGACGCCTGGGAAGCAGGTTGGATATTCGAGTCTTGCAAGACCGAAGCCGAACAAAGGGGCTTGAGCGCTTCCGACATGGAGGTCTTCAACGTCCATTACTCGGACTGCGATGAGCCATGGGCCATGTGCAGACACAAGGACGTCACCTCGCCGACAAAGGATGAGATGATCGATGTGTGTAGTCCCTTGAGTTTCCTAGTGGCGAATGTACTCCTAGGGGATGTGCGTCCTACACTGACGTGATGCAGTAGCTGACATAGAATTGAACAGATCTTTGGCAGACTCCCTGTCCACGCACGAGAGTACGTCCGACATGTGATTGTACTACCCGATCTCGGTAATAGCCTTGCTGGGCTGTTCTACAACTACAACATCATGTTCGGCAACAATTACATGGACCTATACGTCGCCATTCATGAGACGAGTCACGCTTTAGACTACGGAGCCCTGCAGGACATCGGCTCTCCGTTCAGCGGGTCTTCGACCTGGCAGGACGCTTATGCCCTGGACACTTCCGCCCCGACGGCCTACGCCGAGTCGAACTGGGTTGAGGGCTTCGCGGAGGTCGGGCCCCTCGCATTCTACGACACGTACGTCTCAGGCGGTTTGGCGAGCATACAGCCGAACATCGCGCAAATGCAGAACCAGCTCGACACCTACAAGAACTACCTGAATGCCACCATCGCTGTCGGTGGTACCTGCGAAAACCGCCTGCCTAATACCGAGACCGTGTCCATGATCAACAGCGCTAGGGTCATGCAAGCCCTCAAGAACAAACCCGATTCTAAGTTCAAGTCGAATGTCACTGTTATGGACTTGCCTGAGACTCCTCGGGTCGAGGTGCATGCATGTTAAATGGGAGGCATTTGGAGGGAGAAAGGGGCGTTGGGTTCTGTTGCATGGCGACTTCGCCCCTCCGTATCATGGATGGGAATTTGGGTGAGGAAAATATATATGCTGGGAAAGCTGTTAACATTCTCTACTGTATATATTGTAGGGCTTCTTGTTTATACATTTTTGTACGCTTTTTTCCAAATAATTACACAGTCTCAGTATCAGTGTATATGAGTGGAAAGGAAAACCCATGAACCTTTTGCTGTTTCAAGGGCATGTTGTGAATGTATGTTTTTTAATGACTTTCTGAAGACTTGAGGCTGCAATACTCGATGCAATCACGGGCGTTCATCATTGAAATTGTTGTGAACCCCTCCATCCTCCACTAACAATGGGATTGTTTTGCCAGGAAAATACGTTAATAAAGAAATAGTAATTGAGAAAAGACTTTCTTGAAAGATGGACGCTATTTCCATGCCTGCGTAGTCCATTTACTTCAAAGAGTGAATACCAAACCAGTACCTGAAAAAGTATTACCATATGTGAAGTATGTTGATCAATGGTTAAAAGGAATGCGTGACACAAAGCCTTTGTGACCATTGAATGGGCATTATTCCACGAACAATTGCCTTGTGATAAGTCTTTTGCTCGCGTGAGCCTCTAGCTCCTGCAGTTCTATAAAGGCCATTCACGCCATCGAGCCCCTAGGTTCTCACCATTTCCGTTCTTCACTGACAGACAAACTTCACTTTTAGGTAGGTTGCGACTGACGCGAGGTTGATAAGGCCCCTGGCGTATTCTCTTCAAGCGAAACATCTTTTACTTGCAGGCCAGGAGAAGATGTTCTCACCCAGGAACCGCGAGATAGCCCCCTGGATCAGCCAGGCTACGTCCAGGCGTCTTGGCCGATATGTCCCGGGCGGTGGTTCTGCGCTCGAGGGAGAGTATACAAGGACATCGAAGAGCCAGAAGGCTACCAAGAAGGACAGACGACGGGGCGTGGTCGTGTCAGATGAACTGACCCCTGCTATTGCTTCGTACCCGGAGCGAAAGGATGAGTGGGGTTCCTTCCTGAATGTCCTTCACCTCGTAACCGAGTCTTGCGGCAACCGCCTTACCCACGAAGAAGAAGTCGTCCTTGCTCAGAGGGTCCACTCGCAGCTGAAGCTAGAGGGTGGTCTCGATTCCATACGGGAGCACGGAAGAGTCCCTGGGAAGGAGTTGCAGCACTTGTACTCCGCCATTGACCTCGCTCTCGCCCAATTCGCCAAGGCGAAGCTCGAGATAATTTGCGGGGCTTGCGAAGACATGCAATTGGAAGCGGACCGCTGTATGGAGAACTGCCTGGCCTTGGTGGGTGAGGTCAATGAACTTCGTAGAGCGGCAAGCCAGGGTAGCCAGAGCGATAACAAACGTCTGGAGGATGCCCAGCGAGAACTGGAAGAAGCTGAAAAGCACAAGCGGCAGGCTCAAGCTGAGGCAGAGAAGATGAGAAATGACTTCAAGGCCATGTGCACGAAATTGAAAAACGAAGAGGACTGATCTACTCTTCTACCCAGATAGTGTGTAGGTCATGGATGTAGTGATGAAGCGACGTGACCAAGATAGCATGGCATATCATGTAATATCATGTTCAGCGTTAACTTTATGAATCAAAATACCCCTTCTGCCAGAATAAGACTTGTGTCTGACTTACACCAACTTTGAATGACGCAATTGGAACGTGACTGGCAGTGTTTTTTAATATGTCTATTCCTGTATAGATACGCTTTAACTAGGTGACACCTCTTATCCTTTATATATTACCTTTGACTTGCCCCCTATAAAGCGGGCGTCTCCGCCAATTCCGTGGAAAAGGTGGGGTGGGGGGGCTAGGGGAGAGGGTGATAGCAAGTGCTCATACGATAACCATCTCGCTATTGATACAATGTGTGGACTTGTGAGGGCGAATATACAGCCATATATATCATTCTACGTTAAAATAATACAGGTCCGGCTGCTACTTTGGCTGTATGGATAGCAGGTAGGTGCAAGGCCATGGAAAGCTTTGGTAGTTGTTAACGATACTAAGACCTCCGAAGATGTCGCCGATTTAGACGATATTATTGGCAAGTTATAGCCTCGAGGTTTCATATGCTAATAACGGTATATATGAGGTGGCCATTGGATTCTGAAGTGGGAGGGAAGAGCTAGGTAATATTCTTTTAGGACAAGGGAGGACTATGTCGGCGCCATAGGACATTTAACAGGTTCTTATTATACGTGAATAGTCCTGGAAACGCAAGCCAACAATCAGAGAGGACCTTTTCTCCGAAGCCATTACCCCAATTCATATCATCTTGGCTAAAAGCTTCATGATTCAAGTGCGCCGCCACCACTGTACCGCATCTCCAACATCGACTTAGTAACTGCCTGCGGGGAAATCGAGGAGGCTTGCCTCTAGAAACAACACTACAAGGGCAGGGTTTCCAAATAGTTATACGCGGTCCTTCGTACGAGAACGAGGAAGCATAACATAAGGAACTATAGCAACCTTGGCGGCCGCTTAGGGAACCGTCGTCCTACCAATGGGGAGGCGACCTCTTGTAAATCATTGCCTAAATGCAACAGAAGACGCGGAAGCGGAAGCGTACACTTTTTCGGATGTGTGCTATTTAGGCGGTTATGACGAGTGTAAGGTTCCAAAGGGCTCGTATACCGTATTCCTACTTCAATTATGTCATTGGCGGCATCTCCAAAAAAGGCATTAAAACTGCATGGCTTTCCTCCTACCCCCCAAAGCTCAATCATGGGTTCGGGCTATGATACTACGCTCTTCTCATACGGAACGGGCCAGTAGCAGTCAAAAGTTGACAGTCAGGGAGGTCATATTCCACAATGGTTTGGATCAAGAACAGTATTATTGGCTTGAGCCTTCTTCCACTATTCAGCCAACAAGCTGCCTCGTCATCCGTGGCTTCGTCATGGCCCTCACTTGTCCCTCGAATATATAACGGAAACGAGTATGCTTGTAAATGCTACCTTGGTGATGCCTGCTGGCCGAGTGATAGCTCCTGGTCCGAACTGAACTCCACGGTAGAAGGAAATCTTATTGTGAATGTTCCTCCTGGCGCTGCTTGCTACAATGTATGTATTTCCCGAGTGGTAATAGGCAACTGCAAGGCAGCCATCGCTAAACATAGGCTGCTGGTTAGACTTTTGCTGGTCCCTTGGGCGAGCTGTCGACATACGATGCTTCGGCATGTGCAGATGCGACGGCGAACTTCGCAGGTGAACAATGGACGTCAGTCTCTTCTTTGCAAAGACCACATACCCTGGTATGAAATCTAATGATAATCCAGAGCTGAGCATCCTTCGGCGCTGATGTGGACGTATTTCACCAATGACACTTGCCGGCCGACCCAGAACGCGGCGAGTGCTTGCACACTCGGCTTCTATGGGGTCTACACCATCGAGGCCAAAACGAAGGAGCACATCAAGGCAGGCGTCGACTTTGCGCGGGAGAACAGCCTGCGGCTGATCATCCGGAACACGGGCCACGATTTCCTCGGGCGTAGCACTGGTTGGGGTTCCTTGGTAATTAACACGCACAGCTTCCAGAACATCGAGTACACCGCAGAGTACAGTGGACCGGGCGACTACACGGGAAGTGCTGTCACCATAGGAGCCGGAGTGCAAGCTCGGGCTTTACTCGCGGATGCTAATACGCAAGACCCTCCGGTCTTAGTGGTGACTGGCGAGTGTCCGGTAGGTGATTCCAGCCCAAAGGGAACGACAAGACATAGCTAAACACAGGATAGACGGTTGGCGTGGCTGGGGGCCTCGTCCAGGGAGGTGAGTACCCGCAGCCGTTGAGTTCCGTCAATAACATACCTCAATGTTATCGAATTGTGTTTAACATAGAGGCCAATCTGTGGGCTTCGGCCCTTTCGCACACATATTTTTTTGGTTGTAACACTGCCATGAGAGTCTTAGCCAATTGCTAACTCTAGACGTGTGATGTAGGTGGTCATGGCCCCTTGACACCTCTCTATGGTCTAACTGCGGACACGGCTCTCTCTTTCGACGTAGTAACAGCTTCCGGCGAGTTTGTGACTGCCAATGCAGAGGAAAACCCGGACTTATTTTGGGCACTGAAGGGGGGTGGCCCAGGGGCATTTGCCGTAGTCCTGTCGGTCACGCTCAAGACGTTCCCAGAGCAGAAATCTGCCGGTGCCATCGTCAACATCAACTCTACCCTGACGCAGAACGAGACGCTGTTCTGGGAAGGGGTCAAGACATTCCACAAGAACGCCAACCTTTTCGTGGAATCGGGGCTGTACGTATACTTCGAGCTCATGAACCTGCGATTGCACGTCCAGCCTTTCGTGGGCGTCGGCAAGTCGCTCGAGGAGGTGGAGGAGATCCTGAAGCCCATGTTCGACGAGTTTGATGCCAAGGGTGTTCCATACGACACAGTCAGCAAGGAATTCAATACCTTCTTCGACCTGTACACGGACCTGTTCGAAGCGGAAGGCGCCGGGACCTCGGCGCTTACGGGCGGGTGGATGTTCACGCACGAGGACGTGGAGGAGCACAACGACGAGATCGTGGAGGCGTTCAAGACGGTTATATCGCCACGTGAAGACCTAGCGGGCCAGGGCGCGCTCATCGGCCACCTGTGGGACGCGGGTTACAGCATGCCGGTCTCGAACAGCGCCACGAACCCACGCTTCCGAAACTCCACCGACTTCTCCATCGTCACGCTTCCCGTACCCGTCGGCGCGACCTTGGCGCAGAAGGCGGACTTGCAAGACGTACTCACGAACATCCAGGACGAAGCGATGAAGAACGCAGGCCCTAATGGTTGCGCGTACGTTAACGAGGTAAGCAAGAATCGAGATCAATTTCCACGGTTGGGTGTCTCCTAGTTTCTCCCATCAACCCCCCCCCCCCCCCCTATTCCCCCCTCTTTCTGTCTTGCTGAAGACTAACATCACACGACATCACACTAGGGCGACCCATTCCAAGTAGATTGGCAAGATCACTTCTGGGGCCCGGAGTACCCCAGGCTACTCGAGACCAAGAAGGTGTGGGACCCCGATGGAGTGTTCTATACCGTATCAACCCCTGGGACGGAGGATTGGGACGTCATTGAGTACGGTACTCGAATCTGTCGCAAAGTGTGAGAAGTTTGCGCAAAAGCACCTCCGTTTCGTTACTGGTCTGTCAGTCTTACAGCAACAGGTTGATGTGTTGGAGGGAAGTCGGGGAGGGAAGTCGGGTATAGATGAGAATATATAAAACTCTCGGCTCAATAAGTGACGGACAATAAGTGACGGACCAGCAGCGACGGTGACGCAACGGCAAGGGGCGGGATTAGTTACGTAAAGTCTGGGAACCCCCACTAGTTAGGTAACTAATCAGAATAGGTAAAACGCCGCTCAGCAACCCGGGGATTAAACATCGGCTATACTTATATATCAGCTTCAATCTTCCCCTGAGCCTCCTTTTGTAGAAACATAGTACTAGCAAGCTGGGACTGTCCATATCTGGATACTCATCTCTCTGTCTCTGTAATTATAATATCTAAGAGGTACATAGGTATGTACTTTGTATGTATTGTATCTACACATTTGCGACGCAGACTTCACGTGACGTCACACTTGCCTGCCTAATGGCAGATGGCAGCTTATACACCCTAACCAGTCTAGGTATTAGTATGTAGTAGGAAGAGATTAGCGATAAGCTTATGCTATCTTAATGCCCCACCACTGGAAGCTTGAATCTCCAATTGCCAATGGACGGATTCACTACGAACTTGGCCTTCAGCATTACCTTCAACTCCTTCGTACTTACTACATACTGCTATCTCGGACTCCTCGTACTCCTCGTACTCCTCATACTCCTCGTACCTACAACGTCGTAACTGAAAAGACAGGAACGTGCATGCTTACTTAGCCAATCCGTTGTAGTTTTCCATCACGATCGCGATATCAGATCTTGCCCCTCTGGTCGATCGAGCTCTGTGGCATACGACCGATCATGCCCGGGCCAAGCTGAGAGTCAGAAGGGACGTCTTGACTGGCACACGGTGGGGGAGACCGATCATAACGGCAAAACCATCCATTTCGTCGCTCAGATCACCTCCCCTCACCTCGCATGACAGACACACCGCCGACGAAACGAAACGAACGAAGATCCCATCCAATCTACTTAAGCTAGGAACGAATCGCAATCAATCACCACAGTATGACAGACGTAGAGCAACAGACCACCCCTAGCTTGGGCGTGGGCGTAGGCGTGGGCGTCATGTCGAGCGATGTCAGGAGCGAGGTCAAGAAACCTAAGAAGAAAAAGGTCCTCCTCATGGGCAAGAGCGGTTCGGGAAAGTCATCAATGCGAAGCATTATATTTAGCAACTATATTGCTAGGGATACCAGAAGGCTGTGAGTAGCTCCTTTTCGTCTACCCTCTACGTTCTACCTACCTACATACCTAGGAATCCACCACTACCTATCACTTCTCGTTCGCTTGACATTGTTATGCGCAATGGATTTCAAGGGTCGCGGGAGTCTTCAGCATGAACGGATAGCTTACCCGGAATAAATACACAGTGGCGCAACGATTGATATCGACCTCTCCCACGTCAAGTTCCTCGGTAACCTCACTTTGAACCTATGGGACTGCGGTGGCCAGGAAGCCTTCATGGAGAACTACCTCTCCCAGCAGCGGGTCCATGTCTTCTCCAACGTTGGCGTTCTGATCTACGTTTTCGATATAGAATCTCGAGATGTCGACCGCGACATGGCCACCTATGTTTCCATCCTCTCCGCCCTCACCCAGTTCTCCCCTACCGCCAAGATCTACGTGTTGATACACAAGATGGACCTGATCATGCTGCAGGCTCGAGAGGCCGTCTTCACCGAGCGGGTCCGATTGGTCAGGCAGAAGACCGGGGAGTTCATCCAAGGCTCGGGGTATGCGGGGGACCTGGACCTGATACCGTTTGCTACTTCCATATGGGATCAATCGTTGTACAAGGCGTGGGCTAGTATCATACACGACCTCGTACCGAACCTGTCCGTCATCGAGTCGCAGCTGGAGTCATTGGGGATCCTGATAGAGGCCGAAGAGCTGCTCTTGTTCGAGAGGACCAGCTTCCTGGTCGTCTCGAGCTGGACGTCCGACGAAGGTCACAATAATCCTACGGAAGACCGCCAGGAACGCATTTCCAACATTCTCAAACACTTCAAGCAGAGCATCAGTCGTTTTACCGGCACTCCGCGCAACGCGGAGCAGTTTTCTTTGATGGTATGTTATAGTTGTTTCTTGCGTCGCAGTGTCCAGTTTCTGTTCGTCTATTACTATCGGTTTCATGGTCTGGTTTCAAGATCGGTGGATTGGCTCCTTCATTCCTAATTTGATACGGCAGCTGCTAATAGGGGCTCTATACAATACAGGAACATAAAGCTGGCACGCGGTTCTCGATGTTTGCCTGCAAGTTCACCACAAACACCTATCTCATGGTTATACTACCACCCGGCGAAGCACGGTTCAATTCTGCGAAGTTGAATTGTCAGATCGCCAGAGAAAGCTTCAAGTTCCTGGATGGCCCAGCTACTGTGGTCTCACACCCAGGACAGTAGTAGTTACAGGTGACACAAAAACACAGGATATCTATCCAATGCTTCAACTTAGATACAGAAGAGGGGCTGAGAAGATGTCGCTTATATACGTTTCCTTTTTTTCATTATCGTGACAAGGTCCGCCAGTGTTGCGGATATGATACCCGGGGGGTTACTTTACTTACTAAGACGAACGCTGTGGACTCACAAAACCGCGATCCACGACGGAAGCAACAATTCTTCTGATATTAGGTGCTTTTCGGCATTGCATGTACTACTAAAGAGAAACAAATTAGACAAACGAAGAACACAAAGGAAGCTTAGCGGGCTGTGATACACCTCGCAATCAAACCTCAGAGCTGTGTTTTCCTCCGTGACGTTTTGGATTGATGTGTTTGTATATTGGGACACGTAGTTGCCAGTCTACCCAATACTACGACTGTTCAATTGCCAGCAAGAGATGATATGTGCTCGCCTGCCCTGGGCTTCTTACACACATAAACGTGAGACGGGCGGGTGCGTGAAGTGAAGCACGGGTGTATGGTTCGATATAAAGTTACACAAGCCATATCCGTCGTTCATCATGATGAAACAAATCTAATTATTTTCTCAGCTCAGACTGGTCTACTCTACTTAGTAGAGAGTTTGTCTGCTTGTTCAGAGCGCATGGCCATCTTTCCTGACAAGTAAGGGAGCATCAGATATCCGGTCGCTATTTGCTTTTCGGATCACCTTTTTGGTTTGTTTGTCTCCTTCTACCCCCTTTCCTTGGTACACGAACAATTCATCCATTGAATCATGGATGATACGACGATGCAATAATACGAGTGCTCTAGTCCACAGTTCCATGCAGCTAGAGATGATAGTATTGCTAGCATGGTATCACCATCTACTCCCCTTCACTCGTCAAATGATGATAACCGACCAGTCATCCAGTCTCCTATCCACGTCTACCACCAACGAACGTCTAGTCTAGTCTAAGTGCTCCGCTTCACCACGGCAGTACCTCCCTTCTTGAACTCCGCCAAGTCACCTAAAACCAAGGACTTGTCTGTGTGATCCTTGTTCGGGAAGGTGGTGGCAAGGACCCAGCCCCCGGCTCTCAGCTCCGGCGAGGCTCTGGCGATGAAATCGTAGATGTCACCGACCGTGTGCGTCGTGTTGAAACGGGCCGGCAAGCGCGCGCCATCGGGCATCTGGATACGGATAGACACGGTAGGCTGGGACTCGTTGACCGCGTTGCTCGGGGGAGGAGCCGCCGCAGAAGGCGCGGCAGCGGCAGTGTTCGACGTCGACGGCGTAGACAATGTCGTAGACGCGGATGCGGATGCGGCAGCGGAAGCATCGCCCGGCACGGGGCTACCGAGGCGACGACCCGAGCCGCCGAACGGCTTGTAGACCTTCGGAAGCGGTTTCCAGTTTTCTGCATGCTGTTGCAACTTGACATCGAGCGGCTCATTAGGACGGACATTCATAAGGTGCACTGGTGCTCGACCCTGTTGAATCATGCGCAGAGCGTCGGTATTTGCTGGGTCGTCGAATCGTCGCAGCTCTCCATCATCGATGCTGAAGCCATCTTGCCAGAGGTGCAGTGTCCGCTCCTGGACCTGCTCGTCCTGTGGGCGGCTGCGGCTGCTGCCGGATTGGGCGGGGGGCGCATTGGGATCAGGTATGACACGGCTGGCTGTTCCTTCGCCACCAAGGGTTTGACCGGAACCGCGGAACGCGCCGGGACTGGCTCTCGAGGGGCCAGGAGATTCTGCTTCTGGACGCGCGGCATTGCTGTAAAGTGATGGTCCATCAGTCCAGGTGCGTTGACAGGTGGAGTGGAACTTGGGAAAGAGGAAGGGCCGGGGGACCGGAAGGGGCAACTCACCTTCTAGCCTTGGCTAGAATGTCATTGAGCAGCTTCTTAGGATCAGATCGCTGAGAAGGATCCTGCACTGCAAGGCCGCTCTTCTCGCCACCGGCATAGGTATTTCTGGGATCATGGGGATCGAAATCCTCCTCGTCATCCTCCTCCTCATCATCGTGAGCGTGACCGCCGCCTATTGAGCTGAGAGTGGCGAGACCAGTTTTCTTCTGGGGCTTCTTGGCAGCGGAACGAGAAGAAGTGGTGGGGATCGCCTGAGGGGCTGGTCGACCATCGAGAGTTCGCGGACCGGTGTAGTTGTCTGGCACGGACTGAGAGCTACTGGCAGCGGCGGCAGTGGTAGCGGGAGGAGTATCTTGGGTTTCTGCTTCCTCGGCGTCGGCGAAATAAGCTTGGGCAGCAGCTTCGAGGTCGCCATTGGTGGCAGTCAAGTATTCCTTGCACTACAAGAAGGCGCGTCAGTTGAAAAGGCTAGAAAACGAGATAAAAGCAAGGAAGCGGTAACGTAACATACTCGGCTCTCGCTTAGGTTAGTGAGAGCTGCCAAGTGGGCGACAAGCTCATCGGAGATGGGATTGTTGTCCGCCATGGTGGTATGTGGAGTGAGAATGCCTCCGTGTGCCTAAGGTAGGACAATAGAACGGGAGGGGAGGGCTTGGAGGGGTTGATGGGGGGATTGATAGAGGTATTCAAGAGAAAGATGGGATAGTACGACGATCAAGGGACTGCCGGCTGTGTGAGGCAGAAGAATGTAAGAATTGATAAGAAAGGAGGAATGCTTCCTTCACAGACGGTTGATGATGATTGATGGTGAATGGTTGACGGCGATGCTTGGATTGACATGCAACTGGACATGACAAACAGGCACGGCAGGAACAGCAGGGACAGCAGGCAGCTTTAGCGACGTCAAGCTCCCCAAAGTCCCCACCCTTCTGGCCTATTCTTATTCCCTAATCCGGCACTTAGTTGCTGTAGGTAACTCACTAATCAATCGTGGCGGGGCACAAGGCCATTCAACAACCCCGCATTATGCTGCTTAATCTGATAAAGCTACATACATGGATATGGTGTACTTCTTCGGTAGAGATCTCGTTGATAAATACGCGCATATGCAAGATGTGCATATACTGTACTAAACAGCATACCTACATGGATCCATCCATGGATCCATGGATAGATGTTTAAGCTGTAATTGTATGGACCAACGCTATGCACCTCTTTTCTTGTAACTCGAAGCTGAGCACCTGCAGCATCGTCATTCTCCACAACCATCTGTAGTAGTATTTCTTGTTGTTCAGGCGATGCTTGACTAGCGCTCCTTAACACCCTCTCCATCGTCTCTGCTCGATCAAGAGTATTTCTACAGGCGCTTCTAATCTGCGACAACGATCCCGGATCCCACCGACGATATCCTCCACTCCTCCAACCTCCAACCTTCGCCTCGGCCGCGATGTCTTCCCACGAGCCTACACACCCGTTAGCAGACTCTGGTGTCACGATGCGCTCCGACAGTGAACAGTACGGCGAGGATGTCCTGACGTCGTCACCGTCGTCATCGTCGCCCGTCGTCCTCTACAAGCCACCTACGATGTGGTCGCTGATCCGGGGCACCGCCATCAACTTGGTATTGCCTTTCATCAACGGCATGATGCTAGGATTTGGCGAGCTATTTGCCCATGAGGCGGCGTTTAGGTTAGGATGGGGAGGTACAAGGGTGAGTTGCAGCAAGCCGGTGCATATGTACGGTATATTCTGTGCAGGAAGTTCTAACATTGCCTTTCCAAAACCAAGGTTTTCCCGTTGACGAGGCGGAGAGCGCACCCTATTGGTCCCGGGATCGAGATCCGGGAAAAACCCAGGGCGCGAGCGAGCCTCGATGATCTCACGAGTCTTGAGTGACTATATGATTGCCAGCGACAGTGTTGCAGGTAGTAAGCAGCATATGCATCATAAAGTCACAATTTGATAGACGCAAGACCCGTGGATCTCACAGTTCACGAATATGGTCACTTCGTTGCCAGAAGACAAGATACGCTACGCTACGCTTCTCATAGGCGCCCCTATATTTGCGAGCCCGGACATTTGATAAGGAATTGAAGACTCGGATAGATATTGGACAGGGGGTAGTTTCTGTGTATATACAGCCCAAGGGACTCCCTCCCCCTTTCACGAGGAGCCGAGCTTTACGTTTGCACGTACGAAGCACTGCAAGACTTGTTCTGAATATGCAGTTGAATACGAAGCCTTCGTGGACAGGAACATAAACAAGTGCAATGGGTTCATTCAACATAAGCACCAGAGTCTCCCGGAAGAGACTTGGCAGGTCGATATTTGACATGTCGATGATCATGTTTGTCTCAAAATCTTGCTACATACACGTAGACGGTAGATATGATCCTGAGAGGTATGAATAGCGCCGACTTCGACATGCTTTGACCCCATTGGATTAAACCCTCCCGGGCATCGGCCTGACGGGCAGCGCAGTGGAGGTGAACAACGGTAGCGGACCGATAAGCATCCGATGATAACGACCTCCAGGGCTCGGGCGCTGCCCGCCCACTGCAGCTCCAACACCTGGACTGCTGGGCACCTGCAGGCTGCAGTGGAGGTTGCAGCCCTGCAGCCCTGAGACCGGGACCCGCATCAAAAAAAGATTCAACGGATCCGATTCAACACCACCTACACCTAACTTCGGTGCGCGACATCCCTTGAGCCTTCGAAAAGAGACAAACAGGAGACTCCTGCCGAAGGGATCGTGTCTCGTCTCGATTTCGACTAAACCCACCAGAGTCATGTTGCCCAGTAGGGGATTGACCAGTCGGATACGTCCAGCCTCTGCGCTGCGACACAGTACCAAGGTAACTAACTATTCCACGATGAAGACAGCGGCTTTGTCTTGGGAGTTACAGCTAGCAAGATGACGTCGGCCAATGCTAATCTCCCCTGCTGTAGCTTCTCCGGTCATCACATATCGCACCCCGACAATTCTCTCAACTGTCTAGTCAGAGTCGAAATGCGCCATTACTACGGGGAGCACCGACGTCGCCGTCAAAATTGAGTCCAATTAGCGCTCATGGGCCATCTCTCGCCTCGCTGAGGGCCGGTGTTGGAGCTGGTGGGGGCGCTTCTATCGTCTTTGCTAATCGTGCTGGAGCTTCCCGGAATCTGTCATGGAGTTCTCTATGGCCTTTCGGTTCGAAGAAACCTACGAGCGAAACACTGGTAGAACCTGCGGCAACAGAACCTGCGGCAACAGAACCTGCAGCAACAGAAACCGCATTTCCCACGCCCAAGGGGCTGGGGTCGGATGTCTCTCCGACAGCTTCAACCGCTTCCCCCGAGATCGCCTCGACTACCCCCGTCGTCGACGAGCCCGTCTCCACGCTTGCAGCAGCAGAGGCAGACCCCCTCGGTGGCCTCGACTTCACCTCCGTTCTGGACATGACCGAGCAGATAGGCTATCTCAAGAATCTCGGCTTGGACTACGGTTGGGGTCCGACCGCCTCGTCCGAATGGCTTCTCGAGCACATCTACATCTACACCGGCCTGCCCTGGTGGGGCACCTTGCTCGCTGTTGCCAGCATCTGGCGTGTCATCATGTTCATACCCACGACGCGCGCCACGCAGGCCTCGGCCCGCCTGCAGCTTGCCCATGCAAACCCCGAGTATAAGGAGGCTTTCGAGGAGTTCAAGGCGGCCAATCGCGCCAAGGACCAGAGCAATCTCCTGACGGCCCGCCACAAGATGAAGGCTATCACTTCTAGGTCTGGCGCCAAGTGGTGGTGGATCCCCGCGCCCTTCCTCACCGTACCCTTCACCTACGGCATGTTTCGTCTCATGCGCGGCATGGCCGCCATCCCGGTACCTAGCCTGGAAACCGGCGGCACGGCCTGGTTCACCGACTTGACTGTCCACGATCCCTATTACGTCCTGCCTATACTGAACGTGGCTCTCGGCACATATATGTTCCAGGTAACGATTCCCCCCCTGTTTGTTTACTCAGTCCTTGGATAAACGAGCATGCCTGACACAAATGTTCATCATATATAGCAAAGCAAAAAAGCCAACATAACCCAGTCCCCTCAGCAGCAGGCGATGATGAAAATGATCATGTACATAATGCCACCCATGATCTTCCTAACCACGGCCTGGATCCCCTCTGGCCTGCAGTGGTTCTTCGTCTGCCTGACCGGCACAACCATCGTGCAGAATGTCATCACCTTCAACCCGGCCTTCCGGCGGTGGGCCGAACTGCCGCCTCTCCCCGTTAAAGGAGGACTGGACGCCGCCTCGGTAATCCAAGCGGGGAGCTCGTACCAGCCGCCCAGCGCACGCCCTGCCCCCAGCCCCAAGGTTGGCGTCGCCAGAAACTTTACGAAGGGCGTGAAGGAGTCCTTCGGCAGGACGGAGGAGGAGCTGGAGTGGGAAAAGGCCCAGGAGTACGAGAAGCGCCGGGCCGCCGAGGAGAAGGAGAAGCGGTTGCTAAGAAACACAGCGCCAAAGCGACGACGTTCATGATTTAACTGAGTAGGTTCCTTGATTGGTTGACTACCTGCACCTGGCTAGGCGCAACCAAAAAAGCCATTGGTATTGGTTGGGATAGGATGGTCGCGGATTCGACTTGGCATGCCATGGCGTGGCATGGCATGGCGGCACAGCATGGCGTGGCACAAGGTGGTATGTATGATCTGGCTTGAAAAAAGGGGCGGAGGCTGTAACTGTACAGTAGATCTTTACGGCAGGAAGGCGACAGGCGGATGGGTGGATGGATAGACGGCCGTAAAAACGAAGCTGTATTGATAGGTGGTGGAACTATATAACTAGCATTTCGATACGAATGTGCACATACCATACCCCCTTTTCATGAAGATCATCTCCAAGCAGGATCAACCAGGAGGCATATTCTTGTGTATATACTTGGCCACCCTTGAAGCATGACTGGACCCTGAATACAGCACATAGGGGGTATGCTGGTGGTGGTCATGATTTTAGGTCTGAACAATCAGGTCTACCGAGTCATCCAACAAAGTGACGGTAATCGATCAATTAGCCCTGACAGATGCACGAGCGAAGCTCTCACACCACCTCTAACAAGCAAGCAAGAAGCCCGCTAAGGCCTCGGTAAAGCATGTGCCTATCGTTTCGCTACCAGGAGTCTCGGTTAGATAGTCTCATACGATGGGTTTATCCCGTCAGCCCGTCAACATTTTGACTTGCTTCGGGCTCCGTTCGGATCCGACCGCCTCCTTCTAGAACCACCTCAGCTACGTTAGCATCTGAGGCTGAGCGAAAGCTTTTCTACTTAGCGATGATATAGCACCGGGAGGATGTGTCAGATAAGGTATTCATTTATATACAGGGGAAACAAATAGCCGGAGCTAAGTGGTTCGCCGATCTAGAGCTTCTTCTAGAGCTACGCTACGAAGGTCGCACCATTGGGATTGATCTGGTACTGATTGATCTATCTATGTAGGTTAGTAGTCATCCCCCACAGCCCACTTGAGCTACAGCATGTTACGGAAGACCTAGCTAGATCGTTATTACCAGAGGCGGCATCCCTCTCTTGAGCTGCCTTCGGTCTCTTTAGATATACGAAGGCACATAACAGATAAGTCAAAGGCGCCGTTCGCCAAGCTAGAACAACCCTAACAATGAAGTCTCCGAAGTCAGGTAACTAGCAACTAGTCACATAGAGAACGGTCCATTGGGAACGCATCCCGGCTGCCCACTTTGTGGATCGTGGGCTTGGCCAAACCCGCCGTGGAACGTGTTTGTGATAGTTACCCAAAATCATTTATCCCCCTGCACGTGGTGCTTGCTCGAAATGGGTTGCTTTTGGGGCCTTCCCAGATTTTTCTGTATGTACGATCCGGCAGTTCAGTCCGATCCGGCCAACCAGCACAGGGTGTGCACAAGGCCTCCGGTGCGCCCAGCGCCAGTTCATCGTTATCAATCAATTTACCCAAGATTTGGGTTGTGTGGGCTCTCGCAGAAATGAGGCTCATGAAAAGGCTAGGACCGACATTCAGCAGCCTTAATACATAGGCAGGGAGGGAGGCAGGCAGGCATGTAGTTTCGGTGGCCTACTACAGTCTACTCAACCGTCCACCTAATCTGGGTTCTTTGGCTATTGACTGACTAGTACCTATATTGAGTATACTGTATGATGAATATGATTTTGTAACTCCTCGGGGGCTGGGATCTCACCGAAGGCTTCCGTTATACATACTATGTAGTAGATCAGATAAATGTAAACCGGCATCACTTTATCTCGCGATGAAACGTATCCTGAGCTGTCTAGTGCTCAAGCATCATCCTTTGATATCGCATCGTTAGTACTTTTGAGCTGTTTCGTAGTCTGTCTAGCTGATTGCCTCGCTTATATGCACAACACCACGCATTGCCGTACTATAGTACTAGATTTTCCTACCCACCAGATATCTCGATCCAGGTCCAGCCTGTGTGGGCTGGGCAGTTGTGGGCAGTGTGGGCAGTTGTGGACATCGTTTAATATCAGGCCTGGCTAACTTCGTAAGTTTCTCTGGATACGATCACGCAACGCACGGTAACTTGATTTTGGCCATAACCATGCTAGGGGAATGTGAAATCCTAATCTTGCTAATTTGATGAAAGTATTACGAAGTATTAATGAGATGAGCCGGACAGGCATACTTGTAGTTAGTTGGATATTTCGCTCCCGTCTCGTTTAAACCGTTTAATTATACTCCGAACCCATATGTTTCACACGGTATCCATCTTCCGCGGTGGACTAGTTCAGTACTAAGTTCTTGGTATGTAGAGAGTCAAACAACTTAGGACAGACCCGAGCAGCCGGCGCTCAGCACTTAAGATAGATAGTGTCGGGCCGAGGGTATAGAAACGGGACCTTGTCATAGTAGTATGATAGTAGTACATAGTATGATAGTAGGTAGCTTCAGACCAATGAGTTCCAGCTGGATGAACTCTATGTAATATAGCCTCCTCCACGAGTTGTTGGTTCCCGCCACGCGCCTAAAACCCTACCTACGTCTTTATAAAAACATAGATGCCTAAATGTGTAAGATGTAAGTTGTAAACCAAGTCGTGCGGCCCGACTCACAATTGGGCCACCCAAAATGCGAATATACGTTGATCTGCTCTCACGTCATCACCTCATCACATACTTCATAAGCAAACGCTCCCTCTATGCGCCAAGGCAGAAGACCGCCATACAACCACAGGAGGACATTGCAATCGCCGATGGCCCTAGGGATGGTGGGATCGTGCTATGAGCGCTTCGTCTTACGTTTGCCTTTCACTTCCCTCTGAAGCTATCAGACGAATCGAATCAAGGTAGGGAAAGGGAAGGGCTAGAGAGCATCCAGCGTCCTGTAAGCTGATAAAGGGACCTGCTATCGTGCTCATCTTCCAATCACTGGTGACGCCAAACCTATCAACGGTTCGCGCATACTCCCTTGTCTTGTCTTGTCTTGTCTTGTCTTGTCTTGTCTCACCCTACACGACCATCATCACCACCACCCTACCTACCGACTGGAAGGTAGCTATCGCTGGGGTAAATTCGCTGTTTGTTCACCTACCTACCTATGTAGGTATATACCGAACTTGTAAGCGAAAAGACGGAATCATCACTTTTTTTTTACACATGGGTTTATGACTAGTTTGCATATCAACCCCAGTAAATGCAAGGATCCAGGGGAACGGAAAGCGGAACAGGGTCAAGATCCAGCCCTTCGTCCGGTGCCTGGCGATCTTCTCACTTCAGGGGCCGCCAGGGCCGCGGACTGGTACGTCTACCCAATTGGTATCCGCTCTGGCGATCCATATCCATTCATATTGAACGATATTGGGTTGCCTGGGCCCTTGTAGTTAGTTAGTTAGTTACATGTAGCATATTACATGTCCCTAAACAAGCTTCTTTTGGGAGGGCCAAAGAACAAACCTTTGGCGAGCCATTCAGGGCCGAGTCGCATCTGGTTGAATTCGTCTTGCGTATCGTTCGTACGTTTTTGTTTCATCGTCGCTTCTCGCCCCTCCCTTCCCTTCGCGTTGGGCATATGAGGCCAAGGTTGGATATAGCGACAGACAGGCAGACAGACAGACAGATAGACAGAACAGATAGCCGGCCACACAGACGAACAGTAAGAAAGGCTTAGATAGACAGGGGGGTATCCTAATTATCTCTAAAACCTGCAGAGATACTAACCCATACCTAACTACCTCGATTCCTTTGAACCAGAAAGGAAAAAAGCTCGTCAAGATATCTGATTTCGGATTGGAACAGCCTGCCCACGTAAAACTACACCACACCACACTACACGTATCTACTGGCTTAAGCCTCCTTCTCTTTTCCCTCTTCCCCCCTTTTCTCTTCATTGTGTTGCGCACGTTGTATCAAATCGCAATTGCACCAACACCAATACCAACACCAACACCATTTACATCGAAAGACCTATCCACTCACTGCCTTTATACGTATGATACAGCGCGGCGGTCTTTTTTTGGACCTACCCATCCAAGCAGGTAGTTCAAGAGGGACCACTTCACTTAGCCTTTCGTCAGCAAAACACCTGCAACCATTCGAGTTCTCGTCGCGATCACCCGAAGAAATGTCTCTGGCTTTCTGAGAAGGCCGATCCGACTCAACTTGGAGACTTCCAGATTGCGACTTAGCCTAAGCACTGGTTTTTTTAGTTACAAAGTCAATCCCCTATTCCGACGACTCAGCAACGTGTTCCAAACGGACACGTTTCACTCCTTTGTCTCAAAAGGAGCGTTTGTTACGTAGCCGATTCGCACGATTGCCTCCAGTTCAATGAACGTTGGACTTTGAACTTTGAACACATTCTGTGGTCGCGCCTTGGCGGGGAGAGAAGACGAGGCTCTCACTGAAAGAGTGACAAAAAAAAAAGCAAAGAAAAAGCTGCACACCCCCTGAACCCCAATCGCCGACTTTCCCCATTGGGGGCCGCGAGAATTTGAAGAAATTCCCTTCCCCTCGCTCCCTACCTTACCCCGGCCGGATCCCTACCTGCATAGGCATCTACACGCCCAAGGATACCGAGGATACCTCAGGTAGGCAGTTGGAGGAGATTCCGGAGCTCAGGGCAGCCAGGAAGGCCAGGGCTTATTAGAGCTACCTGCTACTTAAGTGCTGTACCTGCGCTGTACCTACTATACCTACCATACCTACATAGGTACTAAAGAGCTTGGGCGCAGAGCTGAACTTAGAGCTGGAGCTAAGGACTGGAACCACCCGAGCTGGGAACGTCCAGGTTCTGAACGTTACCTCTTGCAGTTACCCTGCAGAGCGTTTGCTGTACCACGATACCCCACATCCCATCTAACACCCTGACACCCTCGTCCAACAGCGCATAGTTAAACGACCGACAGCGCCCCTCCAGCCCTCGTTCTCTCCCGTTGGCCCCCGTTGGCCCCCCTCCAACCTTCTGCCAGTCAAAACGTTCAACGCCTGTTCACCAAAACGGCGAAGACGCAGAACCCAGAACGCAGAACCCAAGACGCGGAACCCAGAACGCCAGAACCCAGAACGCCTATAACCATACGTTCGGTTAGACGATATCATACCAGCATATCCAACCATCGACTTAACGTTATACCGCTATACCCCCTGAGCGCCAATTGCACACCTATATCGCCTGCATCACCGTATCACTTATACCAAGGTTTTATCTCAGGTGCACATCTGCATCGTACATAATCATACCTAAATACATACATACATAGAGATACCCGCGTACCGAATACTACCTACGTCAAGTGATAAGTATTCCTTAAGGTACTATTGCGACCACTGCTCCTACCGCCAGCCATTGCTACCACACGCACTCACTTATACCACCAAAGCCAAGCAACAGTTCGCCCAATCACCACCACCAAATAGCTACAAGCTTGTGCTTATACCCAGTACCAGCATACCGACGTGCTGCATACCAGCGAGTGCCCTGCTATAACCTGCCTAGGCGTCGTGTTATAGGGTTCATATTTTTAGACGCCGTGTCTCACCCATCGACGTCCGCATAATGGGTCTCTTCTCTCGAAAGCCGAAGGTCCGCGGCACCAACACCAATGGCAAGCCCTTCGACACTGCCAGCATGGACTCCGAGAACTCGAATTCGAAGCTCCCCACCTCGGCCGGAGGCAGCAGCAACACGGGGGGCGGCATCTCGAGGCTCATCGGGAACCGAGCATCCGCGAGCAGCATGCCCCCGACGCCCATGTCCCCAATGTCTCCCATGTCATCCACGGGCATGACCTCGGGCTCTCACCTGTCCGTCCGGATCAACCTCCCGAAGCCCCCCGATCCGACCCTCGATGCGGCCGGCTACCTGCGCAGTCTGGGCGCCGTGCGCGAGCGTTGCAAGGTCGTCACCGACAAGGCCCTACAGAACAAGCTGAACCACTTCGACGTCGACCTGACCAAGTTCCCCGATGTCGTCTCGTTCGTCTGCCAAATCATCAAGGTACGGAACCGATCTGAGCCCTTCCAGCTCTGGGGTTTGCCCGGGAACTTGAATATGAGATCATGCCAGTGAATGGCCCAGTTATCGTCCCGTTGTAGTCTCGTTTTTACTGGATCTCTGTGCTAGTTCTAGTTGCCGCGCTTACATCATCCCGAGCACTTCGCGGAATATTTCTGTCTCGCTCGCCTTCAAACCCGGGATGATCCCAGTCTAAGCCATGCAGTCGCTAACCTGTGTCGTTGTACATAGAGAGATTACGATGCCCCCTTCGCCTCTATACCGCCGCATGGCAGGTACCAACACTTCTGTGTTGGCGGTCGAGACCGGATCGCGAATCTCCTAGCAACCTTCCCCGATCACGTGGACAACACCGAGAAGTGCAGGCGGTTGATAGACCTGTTCCTGGTCAGCGTGCTACTCGATGCAGGTGCCGGCACGTCGTGGACTTATAAGAGCACCGAAAATGGCAGGATGTACAGGAGGTCTGAGGGGCTGGCCGTTGCCAGTCTCGAGATGTTCAAGACCGTGAGTGATGAACGCCCTTTATATCGAATACACTATTAGCCATGAGCTATGAGATGAGATATAAAGCTAGCAGAAGGTTGAACGGTCCCACTAACTTGTACCAGGGACTCTTCTCGGGAAACCCGAACAACCGGTTCCAGGTTGATAAAGAGGGTTTAGGACAACTGCAGGCGGAACAATTAGCCAGTGGATTGCAATCGCGTCCGGGCAACGAAGTGGACGGGCTGGATGGAAGATCTCAACTCATGCTCAGACTAGGTCGTGCTTTGGCTGAGAAGCCAGAATACTTTGGCGAGGATGGGCGGCCTGGCAACATGATCGGTAAGTGTTGCTCCTTACCCATTGAATAACTGCTTTGTATACTATTGATCGCTGTGAGTGACATTGGCACAAACTAACCAATATGCACCAGACTACCTCCTAGCACATCCTACCACACAAGCATCGTCGACACCCATCGTGGTCCTTCCCGTACTATGGAACGTCCTAATGAACGGTCTCGCCTCCATCTGGCCCACCTCACGAACAACCATCAACGGTATCTCGCTTGGCGACGCGTGGCCATGCTCGTCCATGCCACAGCATGTGGCAACTCCGTCCTCGCCTTCATTTTCGCCGTTTCCTTCGTCCGGTCCCCCCACAGCGCCATGGGAGTCGATCCTCCCTTTCCACAAGCTGACGCAGTGGCTCACATACTCGTTGATGCAGCCAATGCAGAGCTTGCTTAAGATCCAATTCGCCGGTACTGAGCTGCTGACGGGCTTACCTGAGTACCGCAACGGTGGGCTGTTTATCGACCTCGGCGTTCTTACGCTTAAGCCGCCCGAGATGGAGCGCGGACTGGAGAATTACAACAGCCATTGCAGCCGTACCAACGGCAAGGGTATAGAGGTCGCCCCCATGTTCGAGCCTAGTGACGACGTTATAGTCGAATGGAGGGGCGTTACTGTTGGATTCCTTGACAAGCTCTGTGCCGACGTGAACCAAGCTCTGAAGAAGGATCTAAACGGAGGCGAGTTGACATTGGCGCAGCTACTAGAAGCAGGCAGTTGGAAGGTGAGTTATATTTGCGACTTGTCCGATGTTATTCTTTGAAGAGAGAAGAAACTAACCGGGTGAAATAAACAGGGTGGCCGCGAAATTGCCGAGGTCAGCCGGCCGAATACGAAAGAACCCCCTATTCTGATCGACTCGGACGGTACCATCTTTTAGGTAAAACGAAAAGATAACAAAGAAAAAGAGAAAAAAAAGCAAAAAGAGAGAAAAAAACAAGACCTTCATTATTTCTTCCCCTAACTTCTTTTTTCCGAGCGAAGTTACAGAAGAGCATGGAAGCTACGATAGAGTAATAGCGCGTGCTTTTTCTTTCGTCCCATCTACGTACGCACATGCATAGGAATATACCTTTTTTTTGTTTTCGCCTGTAACAACATCTACTTTTCTCTCACACGACGACGCCCGCTTTGGCAATTTCCTAGCACACTTAACCTTAGGCTTATGTATCTGATCTGTTCTACATAATACCAGATTGGCTAGCATAGTAGTTTTTAATCCGGGGTTTAGATGACGATGCTAGCTATTTTACTAGCATTGCGCATCCATCTATACGCACAACAAACGCATGCAGATGTGGGTGGACATGTATTGTTGTAGGTTGGGGGTAAGGGAGAGGGGGGCAGCTGTCTGCGCACGGCTTTGATCATGGGTATGGCCGTCGGCAAGTTAACCCAGCCGAGGGGTCATCGACAATATTCTTTCAGGGGGGAAAAGGAAAAAGCAGGCGGAACACAGTCATCTCGCCTCTCCCCTTCCCTCATCCAGGAAATATAGAAATAAAAATAAAAACATTGAAATAACATGAGTGAATATCCAACCAGGATGTTTAGGAATCCCTTAAGATGAACGATCATAATGAAAACACTGGCAAATTTGATTGACTGGGTTCTTGTGCATGAACTGACTGAATACTGTTTATACCAGATGGAATAATTACAGAATCCGAGTTGGGTTGTAATTTGATGCGACGTCAGATTTTCTTCACTCGAATATATTGATCATGACCTGCGTCCTTAATGCTTTCGAAGACATGATATGATAATATGCACATTCTTCGTTGTCTTAAAAACCTTCATTAAGAATCTTCCGAGATCACAATTGTGGCTTCGGAATATGCGAAATGAATGCTGTGTCGAATAGGAACTTCCGCGACAAGCATAGGAAGTGATGTGAATAGGGGTCATCAGCTAGGGGCTAGGAGATAGGGGTAAGGGTTCATCCATAGTATAGATCCGTCCTCAGCTATATGTATTCGAATATATGATACGCGCCCAATCTTACTCCAGATCTTAGGTACCCCATACCATATCTCAGAGTAGATGGATAGACTGCCTATTGCACCTAGATACATTTAAACCCTAAGCAGTGGCCACTCACAGTAGTTTTGGAGCTCATAGAGCACATTTGCTTAGATAAAACTATATTACTACATTGCGCAAGAGATGTGTTTTGCCCAGAAGAAGTTTCAGAGTTTTGACACATCAAACGAGGGCTTAGGTACGGACGAACGTCGGACCAGGTCAGGTTGTTTGTCAGAATATTACGCAGTCTATTGATCACATACAGCTCTCTTGGGTATCATCTAATCTATCTTTCCAGTTGGCGGCAACGTATTATTTTTGAGTGCCGCTCTTGCACCAGCAGGTTGCTTTCTCTCCTCGTCCACGGCAACAACCGTCATGTCAGACCGGACGCGGAATTCCTTGCCTCTCCAGTTCACCCTGGCGCCAAGCAGCACGGCCCACGTCCACACTGGGAGGGCCAGGCACTCTCTGCCAAGCCACGCGAGGAACCACTGGCCGAACGGCCGCTTCTCTGCTCCGCCCCGGAATGATCCTCGAGCGAAGGCAGGTGTGTTCTCGTCGATCTCGATGCTGCGCCCGGCGTGGAGCCGGTTGAACACGACGCGATCCACCAGCATCCAAAATGTCACCCCGCACAGCCAACAAGCCCAGAGCGCGAACCAGGTCTGGGGAATACCGAGTGCCTCGTGGCACCAGGGGATGGTTGTCAGTCCGAAGGACATGTAGAAGCAGCATACCAAGGACTCGATGCCGTGCTCGACGAGGGTGGCAGCCGGGACGGTCCATTTTCGGGCACGCAGCCACCGCACGCGACGGGAGACGTAGGCGGACAGGGACATGCCGGCGATCGGTTGTATGACGAGATCGCCCCATACTAGGGCGTGATTCGAGAACCCGGGGAAATCAGACCGCCAGAGAAGATCGCCGATGATGTGATCCTCGCACATGAAGGACGAGAAGTGGTCCAGGCCCTTCGGGAGGGTGGCGGCTCTTCCGGTCAAGAGCGGATTGCGCTTCGGGTCGGTCGCCTGGTCCAGATGCGATTTGCGGAACATGTTGCTCTTGCCGACGATGCAGGGCGCTATGCAGACGGTGTTGATAGCACCGTAGAACTTCGCGTGCGTCGTGGCCATGAACATCTCCTCCAGGCGGCCGCCTCCGTGGACCCACGAGCGAGACAAGATGGACGAAGGCACGTCGACGTTCCCGTGGGAATCCGAGCCGCCGGTGACGGACGCTTCTGACAGCAGAGACTGGCCCTCGGAATTGGTGCGGCTCATGGAAGTGACGGTGTCGACGACCAACGGGAGCTGGTGGACGAACTTGTAGGGCATCGATCTCGTCTCGCCGGGGCCGTAGCCATACAGTCTATCGATCATGCGGCCAGCCACGCCCTTGGCAATCCACACATTGCAGTCGATGATCCATATGACGTCGCCCTTCGCCTCCCGGTATGCGCGGCTGATGTTTCGAATCTTGGGGTTCGGGCCCACGTTGTCCGCATCGCCCCCGAGATCGCCGTTGAGGTATGGGTCTTCGGCCTCGACATAGACCTTAGCATCGAAGCTAGGGTAGTCTTCCACTAACTTGCGCAACGTAGAATATGCCGGGTCCTCCTTGGATGACACGCAGAGGTAGATAGTCAGCTTGTCCTTGGGATAGGACAAGTGGAAGGTCGAGGCGAGACATTCGTAGAGTCCTGGTTCTAGCCCCTTGGCAGGTCGAACCACGGTGATATGGGGAACTTCATCTTTGGGTAGATCTGGCGAGATGGGCTTCTTCGGAGCCGAGGAGTATGATCGAAAGCTGGGACGCCGTTGGTCAGCTGACTTATCAAGGGCGCGTATGAACAAACAAGTCGGTCTTGTTTGTAGTCTAGTCTTACATCTGATATATGCCAATGCTCTGGACACATATGACAACCAATCCCCATACAAGCCCAACACAGGCCAGTGCTTCAACGAGAGTAACCATCAGTGGACCTGCAACCCACAGCTGTATTTGAAGACCGGGTTGAAGTCAAGAAATCAATCGAGACTGAACGAGGAAGAGAGAATCGAGGTCACCCAACGCGGGGACTTCAGCCATGAGCGTGACAAGAAGACAAATGGGGAAAGTCACTACAGACGGAAGAAGTAGCGAGCGAAGGGATCTAAAAGGGGACGTGGCAGGCAGGCTAACGAATTAAAAGAGGATCTCGACCATCAGAAATATTGAGAATACCTATGACATAGTATGGAGATATGGAGATATGGAGATATGGGAATATGGAGACTGCTATATAGTACGGCTGACACGATAGAAGATGGAGGAGGCCTCAGCTTTGGGCAGGAGAAGGACAGGAAAGATAGGCAATAGGACGGACGATCTTAACGGGGACGTGGGACACTGCAGGTGGCATGGGTAGGTATCGTCGTTTCCCCCCAGAATCCTACGGAGAATTCAGAGAATTCAAAGCCCAAAGGAGAGTGAGTGCCTGAGTACTACGTACCTGAGTGCCGAGAGCACCTGCAGTCAGCCCAAGGTATTGTATTAAGTAAAGGTAATATCAGGTAAGATCGGTATGTAGTATCACCAGAGAACCGTTAACGGGCGGCTGACAATAAGTCCCAGTACCTACTGTTTGTTGACTTTTCTGGAAGGAATTGAATTATTTCCCCGGCCTAGAACCCACGGGGCTAAGGAATTGGCCAATCGTCTTTCGCCATCGTCCCGGTCCCTTCCATGGCTTACACAAAAACGGGACTGATGCAACACTGCAGAATCGCATACGTCGGGTACATTCTGAGTACCTACCTACTTAAGGTAACCTTACAGGTATCCGCTGATGAGTGACGACTGATCGGGAAATAGAAAATTTGTATATGTCCGTGTCTCGCTTTGCATTGAGTATATCGTTTTATCGTTTGTATCTGAAGTGTCGACACATGTTTTCAGATCTCAGACAAGGATTCCACATGCCATATTATAGCGGTGCCGTCACACGCATGACGCATTTGCTACCTAGGTAACAAATCGTCAACAGCTTTATTCCAGGTTACAACTTGGAAGGCGTAAATCGCAAACACAGCAGGATACGGCCCCGGGTATGCGGATATCGGGTGGACAGCCGGGTCCCAAACCGACATTAATAGCTTAGCATCTTGTATGTATAGTATGTATGTACATAGCAACAGCCCTAACCGCCTCAACTGCTTCGTTGTGATACCTATCAAGGTAGGTACTGTACCGGATGAGCCCCACTGTCATACCGCCCTGAACTTCACTGGATCTTCAGGTTCTACATACGTACGTACAACTGCTGCAGTGACAAGGTGGAACAGGACGGTCGGCATCCCGGAATCTTTAGATCTTCCGCTTACCTCAACCCCGCCCCACCCAAGCCGACCATTAGAAATTTTGTCATTTTTAAGGAGCTAAGAAAAAAGCTTTCATCTTGAGCTCCTGTTACTGCAGAGGCACAGAGACAAAATATCTCCCGGCTTTCAACATGACAGTGCATAGGGAGATTCCCGACGGTCTATACCGACATAGTCATATTTCCTGAAGGATAGCTCGGGTTTCGTCGAGCTTTGCTCACTATCACAGCGTCGAATGGACTGGTTAACTGATTTCCTGGAATATCCATCAATCCCGTAAGTTCTGTTCTCTTCTCTGCACCTCAGAGCTGGAGCTTGAGCTTGAGCTTAAGCTTCAGCTCTGGTCCCCTCTTCCCAAACACACACAATAGTTAGCAAGTTTGCTCTCTACTTGAACGTGGACAGCAGATCTATCGCGGTGATGACAAACTTTATACAAGTCTCTAGAGATGAAATACTCTCGCTGAGTGTAACTTATAGACTACAACGGTATCTGAGCGAATTGCAAATTTGACATGTTCATTCCGGCACTCGCACCTTTGGCTGACACGTGAGCTAACCATGATTCAAGTAGACCGGGATGACGAAAGAAGACCATGGCGAATGTAACTGACTTACCGCCTGCTGCTACGCCCACCTTTACCCAAGGGGGTGTTCCGCAGCCACCAGTAGCAGCAACGGCAACACCCACTACAGAGGGTCAAACAGAGGGAACAACAGTTGCGAAGCCGGTTGCTGCTCGCACTGCAACCCCGAGAGGACCTTCCATTCATCAGATCTATGCTCTGCCTGTGCCCATCCGCACATATCCATTGCCTACCTTCTACCCGAGCAACCCAGTCTCGCTATTCCATGTCTTGTACACATGGCTGAGCCAGATTATCCTCCCGCCTGCCTCTGAACCCTCTACCATATACAAAGGTGCTTGGTCTTCTAAAACGAGATCAATCCATGTGACGGATGCAAAAACCATCCGCGCCCTTTGGGAGCAGGGTTTCTTTGGAAAGGGAAGCTACAGTAGAAGTGAGCCGAACTGGCTCCGGCGTGAACAAGCCCGGAAAGGGAAGACCGCCAACCAAGTAGCCGAAGAGTATACCAATAAGAGAAGAGAAGAGCGCAAATTGATGAAATGGGACCGCGCGCGAAAGGAGCAGGAGGCCATCCAAAGGATCAAACAGCAAGAAGCATGGGTTGCTCCCGTCGGCCCCTTAGAACTATTGGCTTTGCCAAATTCCCTGCAGGACGTAACAGCTCTCTTGAATGGCATAGTGAACAATGATTTATTCTCTGAAACGACAACCCTCACATCAGGAGATGTTAGCTCGTCCCAGGAAATCCCCCCAGGAAATCTAACAAGTCAGCCGAACGGCATTACTTCATCTAGAGGGACTTCGACCAAGGCCAATGGTATTCCATCCATTAATGAGGAAGATGTTACCGCATTCCCGTCCATGAATGGCGACACACCTGGTCCAGAAACCCCGATAGACGATGTCTCGGCATCTTCGAGCAGCAAGAGAAGGAAGAGTGTACGGTTCTCTCCGAGAGTGCAATCTACGACCTACTTGCTTTCAGATCCTCCAAGCCCTAGCCCTGGACTGGTCGGGAGTGGCAAGGGGCTCGATCGTTCTTTCGTGAACGGTAACCCTCTGCTCTCAGGGCCACCAGATGGTCCTACGGCAACGGAATTCGTCTTGGACAAGAGTGCCCCGGAAAGTAGTTCCGAGACATCTACCACTATTGTGGATAAAGAGCACCTTCAGCTCATGCCAGAAGAAGCCTTCTATCTCTCTTATGCTCTTGGCACCCTATCTGTTCTGGACCCTGTTACCCAAAAACCACTCAGCGTTCAGGACCTTTTCAAACGTTTCCGGCAATGTTCTTACTTCCCCCCACGAATGACGAGCCTACAACCGGATGACCCCTTTGTACTCAACTATGTTGTCTACCACCACTTCCGTTCTCTAGGCTGGATTGTCAGACCTGGGATCAAGTTCGGTGTCGATTGGCTCTTGTACCATCGTGGGCCGGTCTTCTCTCACGCAGAGTTTGCCATGGTCGTCTTTCCCGCCTACACGGATCCCAAATGGGAAGGGCGACAGCCTCCGCAGAGGTCTTGGCACTGGCTACACAGCATCAACCGTGTACAGTCCACTGCCCTCAAGACCTTAGTTATGATATGTGTCGATATCCCGCCACCAGCAGATGATGATGATGAATTGGATGTGTCTACGATGTTGAAACGGTATAAGGTTCGGGAATTCATCATTAAGAGGTGGTTGAGCAATCGGAATAGGGATTGAAAGATGGCCTTGGCTAGGGCATGATGTATGAGGTATATGCAACATTACGTGGCGTTTTGGAGGGTGGTTTAGACGGGCCTGTACAACACTTCCTTAGACTGTTCTAGAAGACAGCATTGATGTATTATACGATCTGCTCAGAACTACTTAAACAATGTAGCTGGATACGCAATGACGTGATAACCAAGTCAACTGTTTTGATCTTAAAGTAAATTTGTGTCTATTTCACCACGTTTTCGTGCGGGTATATGTTATATATGTCTCTAGATACGCATCATATGATCATGCACCATCAGCATCTCTAGTTCCCCCGTTCCCCCCCTTCCTCGGCGGCCTTCTTCTCACTCTGCGGCGGCAAGTACCGCGTCGAAACAGTAAAGCCAGCGGACAGGACAGTCAGGACGACCCAGACCAGGTAGCCACGCAGTATCTGCGAGCGCGCGCCAACGGCGAACAGGCTGGCGAACAGCGCGGGCGAGAACGACCGCAGCGCGCTCGTCCCCGTCAGCGCCAGCGCGTTCAGCATGCTCAGGCTCTCGGCGCTCGGCGACGCGTCGTTGAGCGCGAGCTGCGCGCCCGTGAAGGCCATACTGACGCCGGGGCCCAGCGCGAGACACACCGGCATCAGCGTCCAGAACGCGGCGCGCGACGCGTCCGTGTGCGCGCGCAGGATCGCGTTGAAGCCCGGCATCACGGCCATGAAGAACGGGTAGGCTGTCCCGCACGCGCGCATCACGCCGTTGGTGCCGAGGCGGCGTTGCAGGGGCGGGAATACAACGAGTAGCCAGATTGCCTGCGACAGGCCCGTGAGCCCCATGAAGAGGGAGATTTGTAGCGGGCTGAAGCCGAGACCGCCCAGATCGGGCGGCGTGAACCAGAATACGGGCACGACGGCTGTGTATGCCACTGCGAGGAACATCACGTGCAGGTAGTTGTAGAGCACGATGCCGACGCCGGGCGCTTGCAGCAGCTCCCGGAGGGTGTGGGGCTTGGGCTTGCTGTCGACTTCTTCGTCTTCGTCTTCGTCGCCATTTTCGTTGTCATTGTCGTTGGTATCGCTATTCTGATGACTACGCTTTGTCTTTCTGTTCTTCAGCCTCAGCTCCGCCGGCAGCGTCTCCTCGACGAACAGCGCGCTCGTCGCCACGGCCGTCAGCCCAATGCAGCCGACGACGATGCTCGGCAGGGCGTAGGGGAACTCCTCGAAGAAGCGCACGCCGCCAAACACGCTGTTCGGGTACTGGCCCGCCGGGTCGGCGAGCGCGCCGCCGATCAGGGGCCCGAGGAAAATGCCCAGGTTGCCCGCGAACGCGAACCAGCTGAAGCTGCGGGCCTGGGTGCGCGGGGTGCTGTGCTCGCCGACCATGGTGCGGATGGTGACGATGGTGCCCGAGAACACGCCGGCCGTGCACCGGAACAGCACCATCTGCCCGATGGAGCGCGCCAGCCCGAACAGCGCGATGGCCACGCTGACGCCGGCCAGCGAGCCCACCAGCACCGGCTTGCGGCCCACGCGGTTGCCCGCCCACCCCCAGAACAGCATCACCGACATCTGCGTCAGGCTGAACAGCGACTCAATCAGCCCGCTGTAGAACCCCACGTCGGTGTCCGCGAGCTCCCCGTTCCTCTGCACCATCTGGTTGATGTACGGGAAGATGGAGAAGAAGGCGATGGGCTCCACTAGCCGCGCGTAGCAGAGCAGCGCGATCTGCAGCTTGGGGAGCGGCTTGTCCTCTCCTTTTGCTGCGTCTGCGTCTGCGGATGTTGCTGTTATGGCGGTGGGAATCGGGGCAACGGGTCCAGCTGCTGGTGTTTTGAGCAGAGGCGTGGTCTCGCTTGCTGTGTGATGTTCATCGTCATTTTCAGTAGCATCGGCGGGCTTCCTCTGAGAGCCATTGGCTTCAGGGGTAGACCCATTGGATGTCATCGTGGGGTGTAGTATAACTAAGTAGCCCGAATAATTACTCGAAGAATAACATGAGATTTCGAACCATCCGGATATCAGAAAGTGCAGGTGCTTGGATGCGCCCTTATATATAACGCAAAACCTGCTACCTAAAGGCACTCAAGGCTCCCAGCGTTTGATGTAATGCAATCCAACCCACACACCGCAGAGAGGCACCTCAAGTATCGAACAAGGTGGTGTTGGTGGATTGGTGGTGGTTGGTAGTGGTTGGTATTGGTTTACGCCAGCTTATCAGTCTGCCTGGTATAGGTAATAAGCTTGTATGTGCTTTGTCTATCCGAATTACGCAATCAAGACCCTGGCATCATCACATAAGTAATTGGTAAAAGGTAACGACGTCAAGTTAACAAAGTTATTACTATTCGCCATAACTGGGTCGGTGACCTCCAGAAAAGTGCCAAAACCTAAAGTGCATCAAGAAGTCTACCTCTGACTACGAGGCACCTGGTTTGTCTGGAAATGGAAATACCAATCATAGCTAGGTACGATGCCTGTATGTATATAGACTTCGGGACGGCGAATCAGAGCCCAGAATTGAATGATTGACCGAAGAGCCTCCTAATACTTCGTACCTATGGAACTATCTTCTAAGTTCTTGATATGATCTCATGCTGGGAAATTCACGGGGGCTTCATCTGAGCTTCAATTTCAATGGTATTGTTCGCTTATTGTGTCCAAGTTGACTGCTAACATATTGCGTGTCCATATTGTAATACGTCACAATGGCTGGAGGCCGTTTCTTAGATTGACGTCGCGAAGTACGAAGAACTTAACTATACAGCCATGAAGTGCTCGTCAAAGCAGGGCTCTTCCCTTATAGTTAACAGCGCCCGGTTTCTATCCAGGTCAGACCAGACGAACCTTCGGTAAGGTCGCGCTGAAAATCTCATTCATCCTGACAAATATAGAGATGAGATACCCCTATTACAATCAATCGGGAACTTTGAGGCCTCATATCAGATTCTCGATAACCATGGCTGGCTAGACCTTTGTCCTGCGGGCGATGAACAAACCGATTGTTCAAACCTTCCATTGAAGTATCAAAGAACCACAAAATGTGATTGTCTTACCGCGGCCTAGGCGCAAGTTTGCTGGTAGAGGAAGTCAAAGAGATTCATTCCACAATGCTCTAGTGAGTCAGGATTGGAAAACATATAAACCCCCACATCACTTGCCATAGACCGAAAAGTCTCATCAGGCCCTCCTTCAGTATCCCAAGAGCTCGTAAGTGTCAGGATTTTTTTTGAGCTTCAGTCGTTTAGAGATACCATACACGTTACAGACGACGCCATGCCTACCTTCGTCACTAAGGAGCAGTTCAGCTGCGGCCACGGCCTCGAAATCTGCCACCGGCGCACGGGCAACGACAAGTTTGTCATCACCGAGACGCTGCCCATCCCGATTCGATGCCTGAGCTGCATCTGTCAGGAGCTCCTCGACGCCTCGGTGGCCGACGGGATACCGCCGCGCATGGTCCGCAGCCGGGTCGTTGAGTTGAACATGCACTTCCAGGCGCTGAACCACGGTGACATGGTGCCTGCTCGCCAGTTGCGGGTAGTGAAGCGTCAGGTCCTGATGCCTGAGAGCGTAGAGGAGTTCCGAGCTGCCGTTCTCGGGCTCGCTGGAGTTCCCGAGATCAAGGCCCGGTTTCTGACGGGGTGGTAAGTAAGGTAAAATAGGTACGGGTACCTAGCAGCCTAGATGGCGGGGTCAAGACCGGAGGGAGTGGCAAGGGACGGGGAAAGGTAAGTCCTTTATTTTGAAGGGTATTGGAATGCACACAATGATAATATTGATAATTAACATAATCCCTCTCCTTCATGATCCAATTCAGGGGTATCGGGAAACATACTGTGTATAATATAGTGATATAATGATATACGCAGTCGTCCGCTTGAAATAGGGGGGAACTATCTTGCCCATGGATGTGCGGGGCCCAGAGCTCGTTTAAAGCGATATCGGACCCCGCACTAAAACTTTTTAGTGAATGACTGATACCATAAGTGGATGATTTACCTTGAAGTAATTACGTACTTATCGCGGGGCAGATGCACTGAGACGAGACACTGGACGACGTTTATAACCACCTGCAGCCTTACACACTCACCAATACACCCAATTCTCAAAGCTTTTCTCAGAGTTGAAGCAATTGCAGTCGCCATGGCAGAATCTACGGCTTCCACCCTCCTCTGGGGTGGTCGATTCACTGGTAAGTTCATCCCAAGTACGCGTAGTCTCTTGCTCAATTCCATGGCTAATGACCCCGCCAACCCCCTATAATGAACAGGCACGATCGACGACCTGATGTTCAAGTTTAACGAGTCGCTCTCCTTCGACAAGGTGCTCAACAAGGCCGACATCCAGGGGTCGATCACGTACGCGCGCGGGCTGCAGAAGCTGGGCATCCTGACCGAGGACGAGCTGAGCCAGATCGTGTCCGGCTTCGAGAAGGTGTCTAAGGAGTGGGACGACGGCACCTTCCCCATCGACTTCAAGGCCGACGAGGACATACACACCGCCAACGAGCGCCGACTCTCCGAGCTCATCGGCCCCCAGGCCGCCGGCAAGCTGCACACGGGCCGCTCCCGCAACGACCAGGTTGCCACTGACATGCGCCTATGGGCCCGCGAACAGCTTGTCGAGCTCAAGGTGCTGCTGAAGGGTCTGCTCCGGGTGGCCGCTGAGAAATCGAAAGAGACGCTACCCATCTTGATGCCGGGATACACCCACCTGCAGCGCGCACAACCCGTCCGCTTCTCGCACTGGCTTCTTGGCCATGCGACCTTCTTGATGGGCGATCTGCAGCGGTTAGAGGGTATCCAGGAGAGAGGTGTCGCGACCTGCCCCCTGGGTGTTGGCGCGTTGGCTGGAAACCCGTTCGGCATCGACCGGGAGTTCCTTGCCAAGGATCTAGGATTCACGCATGTTCATCCGAACAGTCTTGCTGCCGTGGCGGACAGAGACTTCGTTGTGGAAATCCTTCAGTGGGCGAGCTTGTTGATGGCTCATCTGAGTCGTCTGAGTGAGGATCTTATCCTCTTCTCGACTGCGGAATTCGGCTTCGTCCAGGTCGCCGATGCCTACAGCACGGGTAGCAGTCTCATGCCCCAGAAGAAGAACCCAGACAGCTTGGAGCTTATCCGAGGCAAGGCTGGTAGAGTTATGGGACAGGTGAGAATCCTATGCGCGGTATATATCTTGGTATAGGCTATTCTAAACAATAACAGGCAACCGGCTTCCTTTCCACGCTCAAGAGTCTCCCGACTTCATACAACAAAGACCTCCAGGAATCCGTCGAGCCCCTCCTCGACTGCGTCAAGACAGTCTCGCACTGCCTAACGATCAGCGCGGGCGTCATCGGTTCCCTGACGGTCCACGGTGACAAGATGAAGGCGGCCCTAACGCACGACATGCTCGCCACCGACGTCGCCGACTACCTGGTGCTCAAGGGCGTGCCGTTCCGGCAGACGCACCACATGGCCGGAGCCGTCGTCCGCAAGGGCGAGCTGCTCGGCGTTTCCATCGCCGACATCAGCCTCGAGGATTTGAAGCAGATCTCGCCCTTATTCGAGGCCGATGTCGCCCAGGTCTTCGACTTCGAGAAGAGCGTCGAGAGAAGGTCGGCTGAGGGCGGTACGAGCAAAAGCTCGGTGCTGGCGCAGATCGAAGCTATTAAGAAGCTTTTGTCTTAGAGTTTAATGCGTCTATGGCCAGTGGCTAGAAGCGCGTTCTTGTGGTACCTGACCAATGTCGCCATTTGCATAGGAAGGATATCAAACCAAAATTTATCCCTGACGGATTCTATGCGCCGGCGAGTCAAACAACTGAAATTAAGTTATGGTGTGGTTAGAAAAGATCATGTAAAAATCTGAGACTCGCATAGAGCTTCTTAGGGCAGTTTTATTGCTCAAGAAAGGATTTCTTTCTCTGAAGTCATGTCTCAGTGATATTTGGGTCACTTGGTAAGCTGTGATGCGAACTGCTTTCAAACACCCTCTGGCCTGGCGTAGTGGAATGAAGTCCAATCTCACTTGGAAGGTGAGAAAACGGAAGTGAACCCAGAGGGATGTCCTAGAAGACTCACTATGTACCGATACCAGCAAAACGGCCTAACTCGTCGAGAATCGAGACTATATGGCCGGTACGAGTTTTTAGACGCATGCATTGGCTAAGAAGCCACACGAGCTTATTGCTAGAAGAGCATCAAATAAAAAGCTAGCCAGGTTAATTGTAGCAACTTTTGTACAACGTTAAACCTCCTGATACCAAACAGGCCTATCCGATTACAATGTGTGCTTCCGCATCATCATAGAGGCCAATCTCAACTTTACCCCTGACATAGACCCCTCCTTCGTGATTATTAGCGTTCAACAGAGGAGACTAGATTCCTTCCCTCATGACCTATATAACATGTAATAATCTAAAAGTCTCGCTGAGACATATTTTCTGGGACTCGATGCTTGAGAGACGATGGCTAAGACGAAAGTTCGTCAATACAGGTTGTCTATTATTGAACTTCATGGTTACATATACGATACAACGTAGGGGGTGGAAGAAGAATGTGGGGGGCGAGTGCTACATACGTTGAGCTAGTCATTATCTGCGCCTCGAATCATTGTGATTCGGTGTAGTAGTAGTGGTTACTAGAACACATACTAGGGCGGACAAAAATTTCGAGGGTACGACGGCGAATGCATTGTGGATGATCGTGGTCTGGCACTGAGCTTGGGAGGGCTCGGGGGTTAGGATAAAGGGTGGTTGGTGGGGGCGATGAAGGACTTCGAAGTAGCCCCCTTTGTTGTTTAAGGCGCCCCCGTGTCAAGCATCTCCCTACAGACCTCCAGCCGTCCATGCGCCTCTTGAAGGATCTCGGAATGTGACTCGGAAGACAAAGCGCCAATCGCCATCAGTAGTTCGGGCAGACCGTCGGCCAAGGTCCTCGCTGTGCCGACGTCGAGTTCGGTGAGCTTCGCCACGTTAGACAGGTATTCGTGGATACCCCCTGGAGCGTGCTGCTGCGCAGGCGGAGCAGACGTCAAAAATTGACGGGATCTACCTGCGTTTGCATCTGCGCTCGTGTTCGAGGACGAGACCGAAGTCGAGGCTTTGTTTAGCGCCCGGACAAAGGACCAGATGGACAGCGTGGCGTAGTACACGACCCAGGGTCGGTGGGGGTCTGGATCGTCGCGGCACGAATACTGGATGCCGTAGACGCTCCCGGAATTTTGGTGGTTGGTCATCCGCGTTTGACGCGGGTCGACTAAGACCCGATAGAGCAGTCGGAAAGCGTGGAGGATTGCATGGCGGGTTGAAAGTTGGCCTGCCCATGCTCTCATTCGTGCGACTACGTTAGTATAGTCTCTTGTAGAGACCTTCCGACCTAGTAAGCGCGTTGCCCTGGCGAAGACCTGGCAGTCGACAATGTCGATGTATAGACTGATGTGAGCCAGGTGATACAGCACCGCGGCACTCTGGACCAGCCCATTAGATCTCGATATGTGACCATGTCCGCTGGATTCCGAGTCGATTGTGCCCATTGCTTGATCAAAGCTGCTCTTCCAGTCGTCGAAGGCTTTCAGTAGCATTCCACACCACTTCTCTCTTGTGTCAGCCGAGTTGGACGAGGTTTCTAGCCATTTGAGATGCGTTTCACGATGGCGCAGATGCCAGCCAACACTTAGAAGACCGCACATTATAATCATCCGGCCGAACGAATGTGTTCTCACTTCCCTTCCGTGGATGGCATTTTTCAGGCCGTCCAGGAAGGATACTGGTTTCCAGCCGTAGAACCTGAAACTAGACTCCCTCTGGCGAAGGTTCTCGGGACTGGAGGCTGACCATAAGTCATCGTCGCAAGGCAAAGGTAGACGAATCTCATGAGGCGCCATGTCGGCTGCATGTCCAAACATAGCAGCATGGATAATGTCCATCATGAAAGCAGCGAAAACCACCCGATGCATGGCTTCGGTATCTGCCCAGCGCGTCCAGGAAGTTCGCGCGTCAGAGGTCGCCGGATGCTCCTCGCCATTCTGTTCATCTGGTGGTGATTCTGAGCCGGCCCCGCCAATGAGAGGGCTGCCACGCCGCAACAAGTTAAGTGTTAAGGGGTGGTATATATGAGCCCTCTCGTGCAGCTTTCGAGACGAATACATCTTTTCGTAGAATTCCAGTAATAGCAGTGCTTGTGCTACCCACAAGTCCACCGGCGGCGACGCATTCTCGGTATTCAGTATCTCGGATCGGACATTCCATATGATCAAATTAGCAAAAGCTCCATAACCTTCCATCTGTCCAGTAGGGTCCTGGTTACAGATCTGTGCCGCGCCGAGTGCGATGATCACCATAAGGAGGTAAATGGAACACCGGCTGGGAGAGAACGTCGGTTCATGAACGATCGGCATACGAGGGGATACGATGTTCCAGTACTGATGTATACAGTTACGCATCAACTCCAAATTAAGACCGGGAATATCCCCGCCGACTTCCCGCAAGACATTATCTAAAACGGGATCCGATCGAGTTTGTTTTTGCCTGAATAATCTTACCCATCTCAAGATTTCCTGTCGGCGAAATTCGGATAAAAGATTATCTGCCACGTCGGAGAGCTGTGGTGGGGTCAAGGTGATCTGAGATCTTCCACTCGCGAGCGATTCCTGGTCGTAATGAAGGGTGTTGTTGAAAGGGGATTCCAGCCCTCCCTCTTGGAAAAGGCCGTTCATCATGCTGAAGTCGCCGGTATTCTGCCGTGACTCGAAAAGCCACATGGCGAAATTTCCCGGTTCTAGATCACTGCCAGATGGCACTTGAACACCAGGAAATGGAGCAAAGCTCGACTGATCATGCATCGCTGCATTATCACGGCTGGTGTAGAAAGACGGCTTCGGGCGGACAACATTGACGCCATCTAATGAAGAGGGTGTCCAGGGAGCGCCTTGTGTGATCGGACTAGGCAGAGTCGCAGTCAACGATGGCTGATGAAGCTGCGTTGGCGATCCTGATGCTAAAAGAACAGACGCATTACGAGGTGCGCTAGCTGCTAAGTTCGGCGGCCTTGGATTCTCCGCGTCCACAGCGGTTGGCGATGTTATTGCTGACGCATTTCCCAGCGACGAATCCTTGGAAGGCAAGCTGAAGCTGCTCGCGCGGTTCCTCGGGACATATGAAGCAGAGTGACGCCGCTTGTGCCGTGTCAGCAAGTCCGGGCGGACGAACATCTGGTTGCAGTCCGGCACATCGCACTTGTAGATCTCCTTGGGCTCATCTACGTTCAGGGTGTCGATGATGTATTAGCCATCATTGTCTCATTCTCATGCAGGCCAGGACAGAACAGGCCCATTAAGCGGGCCCGAAGATCTTGCATTTCATAGATCTCATCTCATAGATCTTATAGATGTAATAGATATACATAATCAAAGCCCCTTACGTACGATTCAATTGATGTCTTTGGAGATGCTCAGCTCTCGAGTAAATCTTATCGCATCCCGGCCAGGTGCAGGGGAATCTCCGGGGCGCGCCTTTGCGACTGGCGCGTTTGTAAGCGCCAACACCCGCGCCCGCGCCCGCGCCGGGCGATGATGAGGATTGTTGTTGCGGTTGGGTCGCCATTCAGGCCGGGGCAGGCACTGCTAGCACCAGCATGTGCCACCACGCGATGCAATGAGCCTCTCACGATGAGTGTAAGAAGCTCGGGGGATGATGTTGTAGGTTGCCATGATATTGGACAAACCAAACAGCGCATAAGATTTCACTCCAGCCGAGATGTCAGTTGAGGCAGGCGCCTCTAAGAACAGGTTGCAGGGGACAGGTGGAGATTAGCGCGGGGGCAGGGGCCTGGGGGAGCTTGGTTATTGCATATTATCCCGTAAACATACCCTCGCTAACTACATCCACTCAATGCCTTACATTTGCCGCCACAGGTGAGACATACTTCACTAAATTTAGCGACCATAAGTTTTGTCCCATGGAGAATGTTGTGCCAGTCATTGCGGACAATTGCATTGTTCGACAAGTCATTGGTCGAAGCGAATAGTTCTCTTAAAATATCTTGACTTGGCACACGGATTCGGCTTGCTTTGTGGTCGTCGAACCCTCAAAGGAGGTCATCAGCATGGTCGTTCAAGGACAGCCGAACAGACTCTTTCCATGGAACAACTTGCTTGTAAATCAAATATGAGCTTGCTCAACAGAATCCTTCTATTTAAGGCGGTAACCCCTTCATAATGAAGATCTCGTCACTACTATCACCAACATCACTACCACCATCATCACGAACACTCATCACACCCGCACGCACGCTTACCCACTCACAATGCCAGGATTGCGCAATAGCAGCATGATGAGCCAGGTCACTAAGTCAATATCTGGCTTCACACAAGGCTGGATATATTCCTCGTTGCTTCGAATTGTTCGCCCCGTAGCAAACCTTGCTGCCGAGCTCAGTATGCTCGCAAAATTCCCGATCCTATGGGTTTCTGCTTTCGGTAGACATCTTCGCAGCTTCGAATTCAATGATGCACGACGCATGGAACTGGACGACATCTGGAAAAAGGCCGAAGATGGAAATGTCGAATTCATTGCCATCCACCTCCTTGCCTGTACCGACGATGAGGCCAAGATCAGCCAGATTGGCATTACTGGTTGGAATTTCCATGACTCATTCCAACCACATTCCCTTTTTTGTCAGATTGAACAAATCCCTCCATCAAGGGAGCGGACAACCGTAATATTCAGAACAGGCGAGACTGAAGTCATACCCGAGATCGACGTCGGTCCCTGGTTGGATAGCACTTTCCGGGCGTTGCAAGGCCCTCGGCCGATAGTATGTCTAGTAGGACATGACATACGTCACGTTATTCGCCTTCTACGACCATACTGGAGGGTGCCGAGAAATTTTGCTACGTTCGATGTAGGAATCGTATGGGGGTTTCAGCGCAGAATAACGCGAAATCCATTCTTCGAGCCAATACTACGCCTGATCAGTCACCAGCTCAATGAGTCGCTCCTCGACAATGCTGGAAATAGCGCGAGATTTATGATAAAGCCATTCCAGATCCCGACCGAGAACGAACTGCACCTCTCGGTTGACGATATGAACTTCCGAATACAACAGTTTCTTAGAAGTTAATAACGGCGTAGATGCCACTTCCCAGCAACTGAAGTATTGCCAATACAGGTAGGACCTAGATAGAAAAGCTTGTACTAGCAGATCATCTACTACCTAGCAGCTTCGCACACCTTGGGTATACAAGCAGAGCTCTTCGACTCCTTCGACTAGACATCAAACCCTTCCGAATCAAAAATGTCACCGAAACACTTCATACTTGTCTTCTGAAGGCGACACGAAGTCTTAACTAGTAAACCCCCCCCCCCCCCCCCCCCCCCCCCCCCCCCCCCCCCCCCCCCCCCCGGATTACATGTCGTTGGTTAGTTATATATGTCATTGCATTCAAATTTATAAAGCGTGTAGCAGCTCTTTCCTAGTAGAGATTGATTACCCAGCATCACGTTGGAAATAAGGCGCAGCAGTACAGCAAAAACTTTTGTCGGGATTCTTTAGCCTAGGTATCTACGGGACTGGAGAAGACACTCCGGAACCAGGAACAGAAACCATTCGTCTCCGGGCAACAACGGACTACCCTGCAAGTCGCCATGCATCCTGAATCAACCTAAAGCCATCCGTGAGAGACGTCTAGCCGCTATCTACCCTAATCATAGGTCTATCCACCGGACCTGTAAGCCAGGAAGTCACCCTCACGGCTTCCTCACGACACCCGCCGCTCTTTCATGCAGGCTCCGAAACTCCGATCCACATCATGCTCTTGGTCGTCCGTCTCAAAAACAATCAAGGGGTATTATGTGTTTGTATGAATGACGTCGTAACGGAACATACCGCTAACCAAGGGGTCCACGTCCACAGTGACATCAAAACCGCATCGTCTAAAACTTTTATCATTTTTCCTGTATCATGATCCCTCCGCAACCGTAAACACTGGTTGCAACCTTTTCTTTTAATAACCGTTCCCTAATACCGTATGGACCAAATGAGTACCTAGTGTAGGGCTCATTTGGAAGGCGGCATAAGTGGTAATCCGAAGCCCTTCAAAAGCAAGTATGTCCACGAAAAAAAAGAAAGCAGGGGGGATGAAAAACACGCCAACACCAAACGCAATGCCCGCAAAGAATCGATATGGAAAATCAATGCCGTGATGCCATTATGTCGTGCAATACTGAAGGGGCTGCTCCGCGAGACCAAGCAACGCAATCATCGAATCGTGAGCGCGTGGCGCCTCCTCCCAAGCCAGCCAGCTAGACCATGGACTCAGGAACATTGTAGGCTGGCGCGGGGGGCTGTCGCTGTAGGTCTCTCTCGGGAGGTGCTGTGAATTGAGGAACCCACTTTCGCACCAATCGAGGGATTTCAGCCCCTCTGGGTTGGAGGACCTGCTCTTGCCAGTTCAGGACATCCCAGGGCTCGACGACCGCATGACGTCGCTGAGCAGAGAGCCGCTTCTGAAGCTCCAGGGCGTTGGGTACATACCCAGCACGAATCGCTTCGACTGCTCTCAGACGCCGAGACTCTCTGGCATTTACCACTTTAGTCACAGCGTGGTATCGATCTTGAGCCGTGTTCCAGCCAGAAACACCGCTGCTCTCAGATGTCAGAACAGCGCGTAGTTCATCAAATGGCAGGTTGAGAAGAATGCGAGAAAGCGTAGGCGAGCACTCGGCTGGCTCTCGTCGAGGCGCTGGGTTATCTTCTGGGAATGCCGCTGGCAGGTCACCAAACTTGATGCTTCCCAGCCGAACAGGCTTTCCGTCGTTAAGCAGGTTGCTACCTCTAGCAATAGCGGGCGGGAAACTACCACGTGGAGAGGTCACAGCTGGAGGATTAGGAACGGCCGGAATGCGAGCAAAATTGGCGGGGTCGGAAACACTGGCGTCAAGTTCGAAGTTCGGTGGGAAAGCGTTAATAAGGAAGTTCACGATGGCTTCCATCAGGATTACAGTCTCACGTCCATAGCCATACTCCAAGTCTACAAAAGACACGCTCGTTCCGTCCTGCTCGACGCTACAGTCAGTGTGTCGCTCGCTGGTCCCCTCGAGTACGAAGCCGAGAGCAATCTCTACCGTAGCCCAGTTCAGGTGATCAGCAGACATCTGTAGACCCCGGACTAGAACGTCCTGCATCTCGAGAAGATGACCGGCAGCAGCATATCCCAGGCAGAATTCGAATCGATCAATCTTATCGCCAGCAAAGTCTATGCCATTGACTGCGTTGCTGACCATAGGAGGGACGTTCAGGAGTGGATGTAAGTATAGCCGTTGAACAGCCATCCACCATGCATCGGAACGCAGGTAAGCATCGTCGGACTCGATAGTGATGGTATGAGAACCCGAGCTATCGGTAGTTCGTGCAGACATGATGTAGTGCTTCAGGGCCCGGCTCTGTGCGAAGATGAGCTTGTGACCGGTAATTTTGACACGATGGTGATGGCCCCCGGTGGATACCAACTCTAGCACACAATCGGCAAGCTCTCCGTTATCGAACTGGTTCCGGAAATACGAGAGATTATCCATCAGGTCCCTATCAACATGATTCGAGTGGCGTCTGGCAAAAGCCTCGGAAGGGAGAAACGGCGGAAACGGACCAGGCATGTGATGCTGCTGGTTGGGATGTTGATGGCGTCCGGCTAGATATTCTTGGTGGCTAGGGCCCAGGTAATGCATATTGTTGGGTGGGAAAGGGGGAGGGCCGCTATCCATGCCGTTGGGCTCACCTGATGCGTGCGACCCGTGGAAGCTATGCGGAGTTGGAGGGCCGTACCGGGTGGCACCAGGAGGAAAGACCTCAAAAGGGCCACCTTGGAGGCCGTGAGCCGAAGGTGGGCCATACGCATCGATGCTCGAGACCGGGCCCCCGACCAGATCAGTATTGAACTGGGTATTGATAGGCGCCGGGGCAGTGACGGGAAACCCGTTGCCGTTCGAAGGGCCATGATGATGGCCATTCATATGAGCGAAGTTAGGGTTCTCACCATTGACCGGCATCGGGGGAGGCGGCATAAAAGCGCCAGGATGGGCAGGCGAAGGAGTGTGCGACTCAGGAAGCCCCCCGAACATGATGCCTCCTCCTCCATTGCTCATGCGTTGGGGTGGCATATGGGCACTTGGGTGGAAGGCTGGAGGATCGGGACGTCGATCGATAGCTTGTCGCTGATGAGGTGGGTGCATCTGAGGGTTGAGAACGTGGGGCTGGTCAGTTCGGCGGGGAGAAATGACAGGTTCAGCCTGGGTGGTATAGGACCGGGCATGGTGAGCGTCTATGAAGATTTGTAAGTGTTTGCACTCTAGGTCAGATGTTTGCAATCGCCTGGGCAGCACATCCTTACCTGCATTGATGTCTACAGCAGAGGTAGAGGTAGAATCGGCAGTGTTTGACTCAACCTTTGCATTGGGCGGCGCAGCAGATGCTGAAAAACCAGTGGCCGTTCGCTGGGAGGGAGAAGTAAACCCGTTCGTGCCATGGCCATTAAGCGGGGCCTGAACATGTCCGGAGGGTGCGTTTGCGCCGTTGGTAGTGGCAGGAATGGTGGGAATTGCGTTGGACTGGATGATGACATCGTCGGGCTTCTCCACGTTTGAGCCGTTCACTTCGTTATCAGAGGGCTTGGCTGACTGCATATGCTGACCCTTCACCTCTTGAGCACCCTTTGCAGTGTCCGGTGAAACCGCCTGATCGATCAGCGCCGCGTCGAGGGAGGCCGCAGGGAAACCGTTTGAGGAATTGTTGGCAGGGGTATGCTTTTTTGCGTCAGTGCCGGTGTTGGTATTGGTGTTGGTGGGGGCCTTAGAGGCCTTGATCGACTGTCGCTGGATCATGGGCAGAGGAATGGCCGGGAGTACAACAGGGCGAGCAGTGCCCGAAGCGTAGGCCGTCGGCTTCTTCGCATTATGTCCGGAAGCGGTCTTAGGCTTGGCCTGGGGCGGCTGGGCCTTTGAAGGCGCCATGATGGGCAGAAACAGAAACAAGTAGGCACCCTGTGCAAGTGAGATACTCTAGATGCAGGCTAGAAACTGAGAAAGGAGTGACAATGCTCATGCCAGGGAACGGTCCCGGAGATGGAAATGGCCAGACAAGATGGCGACGATAAGGACGCCGTTTAGTAGGGGAGGAGGCGACCAGGAGGAAAGCGCAAGAAGAGCGCAGTAGTTGAGTCCGATCAAGATCCGGAGCGGCGCGGTGAGGAGAAGAGTCAGTCAGGCATTCGACCGACAGGATCCAGGATCTACAAATCTGTGACCCAACCACAGCTCGAAGATGTCATGGGGAGGGGACAAGAAGAATATTGCTGCTGCTTGCCGAGCATACCAATCAGGAAGAATGAAGGTAGGCAGGGCAGGGCAAGGCAAGGCAGGCTCGTAGTTAGTGAAAGTTGAAACGTGTGTGTGAAGTAACGTGTGAAGTACTTCGTAGGGTCCCCAAGTTCAAAGACAGGATGGATGAAGATACAATTATCTGCAGGAAGCAGCGCTAGGAAGGCGAGAAGGTGGTGGATGCGTCAAGAGGTGGTGCTGCTGCTGCCGCTGCTGCTGCTGCTGCTGTTCGGCGTTGAATTAACTGTGACTATGGTCTGGTACAACTGTAGGTATCTTCCAGGGCTGTCAGCCTATGGCGTATGTCGTAGGCACATCCACGGGCGGGTGCTAATAATGGTGTGGGTAGGTCGATGGGTGGAAGGAAGCCAACAGGAAACCCTTGGAAGATGGAAGATCCGCAACGTCCTGCCGGTAAATACTCCACAGGGTCATTATGTACATATCACTGAGTACGTTGGTAGGTAGGCCAGCAGGTACTGACCAATGGGGTGAGGTACCTGAGGCAGAGATGGTATTGAAAGTGTGTGTATGTGGGTAGATATGTATGCATGTATGTAGGTATGTACTTAGGTGAATCTTGATATTGGATATCAACATGAAGTTTACCATGAAGATAGCATCTTGACGTCTCTTGAGATTGTCTAACACTTTCTGTGCAGTCTGTCTTCACTAAGTTCCAGCCAGACCTATGTATGGAAGTCTCGGTCTACCTGATTCCTTCGCTCTCCTACTTGCGAATATCAGAATTGTTGTTTCCACGACGCCCGAAGTCTGTAGGGAAGGTGTATTGTATGTATGTAAGTTTCTAGCCAAGCACTTCCAGTCTTCCAGTTAAGCAAGTACTTATCCTTTGGACGTTGACGACGCTAAGAAATTTTATTTTTTTCTCATTCTACCTAATTAAGTGGAGCCTGGGCTACGACCCCTATGGATGGATCTCAGAGCCTTACTGCCCAATTGTAACCGCCTGCTTGCTGCCTGCGTCATAGGGATTATACAGTAGTTAGGCAGATGAACTCTGTGCCGTGACTGTTCTCTTCTGTCTGACGTGGGGTCAAGCTCGGGTCCAAGATACCCGGCAGCTGCCCGGGTATGTACCTATCTCTCAGCCTACACACAATCGACAAGCACTTTCCACCATAGCTGACCAACCGTCCAGCTCAGCTCAATCAATTGACTTTGATTATCCCCGCTATCTTTCTAATCCCCGCTAGCCGGGAGACATTCCAAACTTGACTCCCCTGGGCCTAGTTAGCCGGTATTAGTCCCGACTCCCAAAGGTTTCAGCACTACATAAGTACCTAGGTAGGTAGGTAAGTACCTACATACAACCAGAATGAAGTTGTCTTCACTACAGTTACATCATACCACCTAAGCACATGCATAGGTAGGTACATATACCAAGGCTACGTTGATGCTTCAATGTTGCCAGCAGCATGAAATAATCAAACGTATGATCTAAACTCACTGCTCATATGTACCATGGATATATATCAGGGCATCTGAGAACCTTGTACGCCTTACATAGATTTTTTCATGGGAAAGTCCGGATACAAGTACCGCATTTGTTCCCTCTCGATGACAGGAGTCCAACGTTTGAGTATAGGCGATCATGAAAAAGTCATTTCGTTCCGAATTGAAATTATATAAATACAGGCCTATATGTCAAGTATTAGAGAGAATGTGGCCTAGATTGTACTACTTGACTTTCTCTGAAGAATGTTCCATTCACATTTGAACTTACTTCGGAGAGCAATACGATCGGGTCGCAACCTCAATATACCATACATGTTCGCTTGCCTTTGCTCACCTTCATCTCCGTTTTACTCAGTTGACATCTTGCTTTTTACAAAGACCCCCTCTAAGAGACACCTTGGGCAGCATTGAATTTCGTCAGTAGGCTTCTCTTAGCCAGCTTTCGACAAGGGCAGCTACGCGGATTTCCATAAGGGGCCATGCCTCCTACATCCATGAAATTGAAGGGGGGCGTGGTAGACTTCACGGAAGAACTGTAGTTTTGCCTCCGCCAGGTGACGCTTTCCAGACCAGTACACTAGAGTTGCTTCGTCCCGATAGTCATCGCTGTCATTTCTGAATGGGTGTCTTATATAACGGCATCCACCATTATCACCGGGGAGGAAGCAAGTTATAAACAATACAAGCAGTATCCTTTCAACCATCGTCTTCCCTTAATTCTACTCAAGCACCCACTTCGTCCAGGAATAGCTTCAATGGGAGTAAGCCCGCCAAATCTCCCACGTATCCGTCTATCACGTCGCCCGAATCTTCACCATCCCTGAGATCGAAGGCTCCCTCAAGACGTCCATCGGCTTGTTCCTTCGTTGCTTGGAAGTGCAAAAGTCAAGGCTTGAATGGTGGCAACTAACAGCTTGTTTGATGGAGATGTGGGCTTTGGTAGCAGCACTGGTAGGTGTTAGGGTGAAATACACAAGATAGATACTCTCATTATATGTCATATCTCAAAGAACGATAGATGTTTCTGCTTCTCTAGAAACGAAGGAGGGAGCCTCCCCCCCCCCCAATACTTATATAGGGTCGTGGATCACTGCCACTCTAGTAATATATTACATTATTTCATGGCAGCAAGTCATGGGAGGTACATGTTAGACCTAGTGACAAATCCCTGGTTCTTCCTTGTACGTACGCTTATACTGTCGGATTTAGGCCTTGAAACTTGGTTCATGGTATGGAATTTATTGCTATACGGTTGAAGATCTACCCGTATATAGGCATATAATAACTATCTACCACGAATATGCATTCCAAGACTATGTAGCTAGCTAGTAGACTTGACTTTAACATCAATTGAGAAGAAGGATGCCATGATGATTTGCGGTATTATGCTGAGATTCTGTCATACCCGCGTATCATATACTCCTGCAGCTTCCCTATCCCCCGCCTAACCCTTAGTTACTTTCAGTGCAATTTGATAATATACCAATCATGCGGTTTCCTTTGCTGGCCGTACCAAGAAACCAGAAAAAGATAAGCGAATAGTGTGGTTACATTCCCCCTCCTATCGACGCTGGCTCCTGCAACCTTCTGGTATCATTTATACACTTGTTTCCCCACGTTGATGACCTTCTGACTACCAACCTTCTAGCTTACATAGGGCAGCAAGAACGCCATGCAAAGCTTGGATATGAACTCACGCGTCATAGTGATAGGTGCCGGTAAGTCTATGATACATATCGAATCGAAAGCTCCCGAGTTATCCAGATATGCTGACGAGATCGGTAGGTCCGGCAGGCTTGCTCACGGCGCAGGCCTTGAAGAAGGTAAGACGCTGAATGGAAGAAGGTGATAGTACCTGACTAACTGGAACATACGCAATAGCACGGTTTCGATGTCACTGTATTCGAACAGGACGAATCTCTATCCACACGACCAAGGGATTGGAATTTCGGCATATACTGGGCACAGGCTCCTCTTGTCGGATACCCCTAGCTGAAGACTTCACGTGTCTTGCCAGAAGTGGTTTGGTACTAATGGCTGCTGTGACAGGCCGAATGTCTCCCGGACGAGCTCAGCAGTCAGGTTGAGGATACGCAGATTGATGATCATAAACCGTCACCGGATGATACATTACCAATGTTCAACACTCAATCAGGGGAGCTATTGAGAAAAGTCCCAGCGCCTTTCATGGTGAGATTGGCGAGGCGAAGATTTTGCCATATGCTCACTCAAGGCCTAGATATTAAAGTAAACCCCTATTTCCTCATCGGTACCTCGAGATGACGATTGCTTATTGATCTTGCAGTGGGGCAAACGGTTAGCAGCGGTATCATCGAATGGTCGAAAGGCAACAGCGACCTTCAGGGACGGCACCTCGGAGTCCGCCGACATGCTTATTGGAAGTGACGGAGCGCACTCTCTAGTTCGCGAGTTCCTCGTTGGCCCAGAGAGAGCAGCATTGCAATCATCACCCTTAGCCGCTAGTGTGGCCATGGCGAAACTTCCCGCATTTGCAGCAGAGAAGTTCAAGCAGCTAGCTCCACGTTTCCTTCTCGGCTTCCACCCCCTGGGATATTTTTGCTGGATAGGAGGTGAGCTGTACTTCAGGCCGGACAGTAACCAGATACTAATATGCACTGGTAGTACACGATGCTCGCGGAGACAGCCAGCCTGGGGACTGGACGTTCATGCTTATATTTTCGTGGATGCCGAAAGAAGGTGAATACCCAGCTGAACCCTTGCAAGGACCCGCTATCCTCGAAGATCTCAAGAAGCGCACCGAAAGCTTTAGTGAACCATTCAACATATGCTTCCAGTCGATCCCCGAAGGAACCAAGTGCTGGCACAGCAAGCTATCCTACTGGGTTCCCGAGCCGTGGGACAACAGAAATGGGACTGTGACACTGGTGGGCGACGCTGCCCATCCTATGACCTATCGTGTGTTATCCCGAACAGTCTGAAAATCTCTTGATCCTGTAGCTGATCTGTCCATAGATCGTGGACAAGGCCTTAATAATGCAATCCATGATGTTGCCAGCCTTGCGAGAAGTCTAAAGAGAAAGGGGACAATCCCGTCAGCCCTCAATGATTATGAACAGGAAATGCGGAAGCGTGGGCGAGAGGCTGTGATCAGCTCCAACAACAACAGCTTAGCTATACATAATTGGGATACACTGATGCAGTCAGCACTGCTGACAGTTGGTGGTAGGCAAGATGGCTAGAGACGAACACTCGATGCTCTTAGTGACACCTGGGTGGGATAGGGGGGCCATCGCACAAATAGCCAGAGTGTCACTGTACAAATGATAGAGTCCTTCTACGTATAACACATTCGGGCCTTCTGGTCGGAAGTGGCAAGTCGAAATCTTTATAATATATTGGTGATCGTATGCGATCCCTGTTTGTGATAAATAGGGGCTGGTCATCAATATGTGAAACGTTTATACACATAACCAAATAAAGAAGGGTTTCATAGAATCCGCAATGCTGCGGTAGTCCATGCCCGCATCACTTATATGTATCATTATCGTTATAAATCACACGGAGTAGAATGAATATAAAGAAGTACGGGAGTTGTTGCTACATGGCACTACCACTTGTTCTTTCACCATAGCTGAATTGAATACTAAGGTCAACCTTATTGTTTAGGAACATTGTTGCAGTATAATGGAGCTGCTGTAGAGTGGGTATAGCGCTCTAGCAGGGGACCCCCCTGGGGGGTCCATTTGGGCCTATATAGAGGTCCGATTTCCCCCCCGTACGTCCCGGACGCTCTCCCCTTTTTTCCTTCCTCGGAACTTTGGCGGAGTGTAGCAATTCCGTAAATAAAAGGGCTATTCAGAGACGCGACAAGAATCCCAATGCTTGCTCGTTGGGTTGAATAATTATCGGCCCAGATTTAATGAGGTTTGGCTGTCAGTGGTAATCAAAACTAGTAGCCCCCTCCCTAAAGCTTCGTCATAAAGGGGTACGTACGTACAGTAACCCCTGAAATCCCCACATTTCGACAACTTCAACCACCAGGAATGTAACAAGCAGTAAAGGGCTAAAATACCAGACTTAAGCCGTTTAAATTACCAGGAGTCCAAGCGCATCTTTAACTCGTAATTAGAAAGGATTATATTACGATGCCTTCTATAATAAGACAATTCCCTCCTTTACGCATTATCCCTCTTACGAACCGTACTTGCTGGACTTATGCGCGTAATACTTACCGCTTTTTACGATGCATTTATTTACCTTTAAACGCGTTTTTTCGCAAAACGAAACCTATTATTTTATTTCTTATTTTCTAACGATTTTAATAATATAAGTCTTATAGCTAAATACCGAATAATTAAGGCGATCCGCGACGTGGAAAATGAAAGGTCCTTACGAAGGGCCTTTAAAGAATATAACGTTAATCGCATTTATTTTCGGTACAAAATTAAAGGTATATTAATCCGAAAAGCTTATAACGAGATCTTTTAAAAGCTTTTTAAGCATTAAGAATCCTATTTAATTAAATGGATTATCGTTTAAGGCAAATTGAAATATGCATTATTACATTTCCGTTTTCGGGCTTTTGCTTAATGCTTTTTAATTAATTCCGAAAGCAAAGAAGTTTTCGGAACTAAATAAATTGGGCGCTATTTGATTTGCAATTCCGAAATCCGAATTATTAAAGGTATTGCAATAAATTATTAACGCTTTAACGGTATAACGCCGGCATTTGCCGAAACGTTGCATTATTTGTTAATTCAGCCGGAAATTAAGAAAATATTCGCCCGGAACCGATATAACGCCGACGAGGTTGGAATAATAAAAGGCATAAGGAAAAATAATCTTATATTAAATAAAGCTATTTGCAAATCCATATTTTTAAAGGCCGGAAATAAACGTAATTGGATTTTGATTATGATATATATTAGCGCTAATAAGTAAGCGCTTTTGCCGTTAATTATTTTTAACAACAAAAGCTTTTAGCAATAATGATTTAATTAAATCCGCAATAAATTTAAGGATTAGTATTTCGTTATATTTTCGAATGGCTGAACCAATTATGAAATGGGCTTAAAATGGCTTTAAAAAATCTTTATATTTTATATTAAACCTATCCGGATTATCGAATGGCGCCTTTTTATTATAAATAAGCATAACAGCCATATTAACGAAGATTTTATAATAACCTGCTTATTTAATCGAATTTACGTTATTTACTTTCTTGCGTATAATTTATAAGCCTTTTAATCGTTTAATATAGGAATTTTCGGCTTTTTTAAGCGGCGCTTCCGGCATTATTTTCGCGAACGTTATTTTAAACGGATTTCGAAAGCCAGCGATAAAACGGATTTTTTTTAGGCGTTAAAGAAGGCTTAAAAAGATATAATAAAACGTACGAAATAAATTCTTTCGGGCTTTAAAATTTCGAAAATATAATTCGTTAGCTTAAAAAAGATAATAAATAATAAGTTCGTAAAGGCATTTTTATAAGTATAAGCCTAGTTAATGTCGGTTAAGCCCGAAGCGAAATAGGATAAACTTATTTCTTAAATGCCCGACTTTTTCGAAAAAATAACCGGTTTGCTTATTAAAACGTTTAAATCCTCGAAAAAAATAATGGACCTATAAAGAAACCTTATTTAAATTAACCTTATTTTCGAAAATGCCATTGTTCGGTTAATATTTCGGAAAATAAATAAAGCCTTTAATGCTTCGAATTACGATTATAGCTTAAAGGAATAATAAATTAAACAATTACTCGCCGCTTTCGAAAAAGTGAAATTCTAAAAGCGTAAAAAAGTAATTTCCGTTTTTAATGAAATGTTTATAAGATTAAAGGATATTAAGTAAACGAAAAAGGAAATAATAAAGCTTACGTCGAAATTTATACGCGTTATTTATTTAATATAAGTGCAAATCGAAAAAACTAAAGAAAGTGATAATAATAATAATGGAAAGCATTATATAATAAACGTTCCGACGAAAGTTTGATATATATAGCTTTATTCCTTATAGAGTAATTAAATTTTAAATTTCGAAGAGTATATGGTAATGGCTTCTTTGAAGCACGGTTCGCGAGGGGGGTGGTGCGTAAGGGGGGGAGTTGTTTTAATCGATATTTCTATTTCTTTTATTGTTTAGTTGATTCGTATGGCTATATACAATGGGGACGCCAGCCCAGCATCTTCCCGCAAGTGGCGCTTCGTGAAAATCCCATGTCTGGCATGGGTTCCAGATAAGGTGGGCTAGATGATCGCATGCTTCGCTTACAGAAAGTTGATTCCCACTCCAACCTGGAGCCCCTTCCTGCTCTCCTCGCCGCGCCTCTGGACGAGGGGCAAGCTGAAGTTCAGCTCGAACCGCGCCACGGGGTGCGCGTATACGAGCCCTACGCCTGCCGCGATGCTCGGCAGGCCCGTGCCGGCTTCCCTGGTCGCCGAGAGGAGACCGTCCCAGACCGTGGACGCGCTCAACTTCTGATCGTTGATGGAGCTGCTATCGCTCTTTTTCGATCTGTTCCTCATCGCTACCAGCCGGCCGCCGTTGGCAAAGAGCTGCACCCGGAACGGCGACTCGGGTCCGACCCTCGGTAGCGGGAAGAGCAGGTTCACGCTACCAGCCGCGAAGACATCACCTCCCAGGGCATCTGCGCCGTCCCGGGGACCAAGACCCCCAAGCGTGAATCCTCGCACATCTGTCGGGCCTCCTAAGGTGAAGCGGTCGTTTATCCGGCTTGGTGAGGCGCCGCTCAGTCCGTAAGATAGAGGCAAGGGATACAGAAGGCCAGTCCGAAAACCAGCGCCTATTGACACGCCCGAGGGGCCCCGGATTCCTGGTATCGGAATCGGTACGGCACCGGCAATCTCGACCTCGCTCTTGGAGTGACCGACATCTCCACTGAGCGGGCCCCAACCCGCGAGCTCCGTAGCCGCCTTCAGGAGGTATCCGCTCTGCGGCAGCATGGGGCTGTCTCTCCGATCACGGACGAATAGATAGGATAACGCGCTTTTGACAGAGTCGCCCGCATCCCCACGCACTGTCGGGCTTGCACTGGCCGCTAGACCGGTCAGCTGTCTCCATGTTCCCGAATATCCGAACTGAAACCGGTCTCCGCTGTCGTTTAACCAGTTCAGCTTTAAGCCGCCGCCCTTAAGGACCTCCTCGTGACTCGCCCAAGGCTTTTGCGTGCTGCTCGCTAGACCGTCGACGCTGAGTCGCACGTTCGGGTTGCTCAGTAGGGGGGTGGAAAGTTCTGCGCTGTATGCCGATCGCGTCCTCGTGCCAGCCGCTGCGTTGAATGATAGGGTCTCGGCACCACCGAATATATTCCGCCATAACATAGAACCATATGCAGAGCCCTCGGTATTTCCCAGATCGGTACCGGTCTTCAGTAGTAGCCGGGACTTTTCCCGTACCCGCAAGGATACATCGAAGTCCGTAGGTGAAGAAGATGGGTCGACGTGTGACGGTCGGGATAAATGAAAAATGATGTTCGGGTGGAATATATCTTGAAAGGCGATCATGTCAGCTAGCTTGTTATCGACGGGACAGCTCGTCGTGTCGTCTTCTTCCCTTACCAAACTTTTGCAACTTCTCGACGGCACCACCCACCTGCTCCAGTAGGTTGGCTAATGTAAAGTCCCCATTGTGACTATTCTGTATCAGAGGCTCGAACAGCGGGTTTAAGAACGATTTACGCGTGTGTTTAGCGCCGTGTATTTCGATGGAGGAGAGTGTCACTGGCAGGGTTTGGTTCGACGAAAGCTATAGATCCCATGTCAGGTATGGTACCTAGGTAGTTATTAGGAATGCATATAGAGTATATAATACCAGGTCAACCATTCGTTGCTGTGCCGCGGCGTCCTCAACAGCTGCCCTCTCCGCTGCAGCTTTCTGCTCCACAGAGGCTGCCTCCTGCTTGAGGAGGTCCTCGAAGCCCTCCTAACCATTATATTGATTAGCTGCCAATGGAGTCATGTGGTATACGATGGTGTAGAAGATAGGGCTCCCTTACATTGTGGCTTCCAGGCGAACCGTTGTATGCCATGGTGAACTGCAGCTCTTATTGTAAACGCAACGAAATGCCTCTCGTCAGTCTCCTAATGGATGGAGACATTGAATTTGTGTGAGTTCGGCCTTCAGGTTCCAGATCGGCAAGGACCGGGGTCATGAGCAAATCGGCAACCCCATCTCAAATGTGCCCGCTGTCTCGGTCCCGTTAGGTAGTGGTAGTATGTATGTATAGGTATGTACATACATACATACATACATCCCATAATGGAGGAGGTGGGGTTGTGTGGCTTAACTAAGATCAAGCCTGTCCAGGGTCCACCCGTAGGTATGGCCCGGGCTTACCCGCTGTGTGCCTCTGCCACACTAAAGCAGCAAGGGTAAGAAGTATACTGTGGCTGATTGACTTGACTTACTACGTCACACCATTGATATCGATTGCCAAAGCATAAATTCTCAATGTTTCAATACGTCCCTTTTACATACCTGGGTATGCCAAGACACGGATGACCAGCTTGTTATCTCCGGATTTTATGTACGTACTTCCGACCTTCAAGGTTTGTACTAAGAAAGTAAGTGGCTACCTCGAGCTGTATGTAGCATCCATGAAAGTATCCTGGTGCTCACTTTAGGTTGCACTAGGGGACTAGGTACCCCGTACCTAGCTAGTCTAATTAAGGCGGAACTTATGTAAGCTGTGACGATATGCATTCTGGCAGTCGGGACGGGACAAGACCCTCCTCCCCATCTCCGTCACTTTAACTCCTATCGTTAGTTCAGCCCGCCCAGCCTCATCACCAACATCCTTTCTCCCGTATCAGACCGCATCATCCAACCAACAAATACCATTCTTTGACGACTTGCAGTTCGTGTTCTTCCTAGAACTCACGGCGCTCTTTTTTTCCAACAAATACTATTTACGCGCTCTCTTTCTGACGCTCGTTCCCGTGTTTCATAAAGCACATCCCCGACGGATCCTTCTCCAACGTGACACATTGCCATTTCCAGCCGATTACAGAGGCCGCCTCTGCTCATCATGGCTAGCAAGGCAGCCCACAAGCGCGTTTGTGTTCCCCACAGTGCCATCACTCGAAGAGCCAGCGATGATGCTAATTCCCATTGTTCAGTTGACGCGCGAGTATAAGACCATCTCGGAGAATCCACCCCCTTACATTTCAGCCCACCCGTCTGACTCTAATATCCTCGAGTACGTCGAGCCAGCTGCTTACCTAATCTAACTATCGTGATGGTGCGCTGACCCCATATACAGGTGGCACTACATCATCACCGGTCCAGAGGAGACGCCCTACCACGGCGGCCAGTACTGGGGAACTTTGATCTTCCCCCCAAATTATCCGTTTGCGCCGCCGGCCATCCGAATGCACACGCCATCTGGTCGCTTCCAGCCATCCACTAGACTATGCCTCTCCATCTCCGACTTCCACCCGCGGTCATTCAACCCCGCGTGGGAAGTCTCGACCATCCTCATCGGGCTCCTCTCGTTCATGACTTCGGAAGAGATGACGACGGGCTCGGTGTCTAGCACAGAGGCGGAGCGCAAGTATCTCGCATCAAGATCGCGGTGGTGGAACTCCACGGGCGGCGGCTCGAATTCCAAGAACCCCGCGCTGAAGGGGAACGTGAAAGCCGGCGACGGAGGCGCCAAGTTCAGGGGCGAGTGGCCAGAGGTGGACAAGGAGAACTGGGAGTGGATGACGCAGAACAAGATCGAGCCGGCTACTGGTAACAAGATCGGTGGCACGTCATGCGGTCCTCAGCTAGGAATCGCGAGCGGGAGCGGTCACCAGACACAAGCTGTGGTGGATGCCGTTGTCCAGCGGAGAGACGCAGGCACTGGCTGGTTGAGTCGTAATCGGTTGCTGGTTGTTGGGGGGCTCATATTCGTTTACGTGCTGATTGCACGGGCCTTGTCCGAGGGAGAGGAAATAGTCGCTTAGGCTAAGCGTTTGGCATCGACAGCCTCCATTTCTACAATGCTAGCCTTCTTACGGGGCTTTCTTCTCGGACGTTGTACCCAGCCATGCTCGGAATAAGCGCGGATCCCCCTCTTTACGAAGCATGCCTTTGTATACAGAAGCATTGCCATCTACTTGATACCAAGAAGAACAAGGCAATTTATAATATGTGCGCTTTTCAGATTGGGAATAGGGGCAGGTAAAGGGGCACAAAAGTCAAGGCATTTAGAACCTGGTACTATTAGCATGTATAATAATATTGTGTTTAGCAAGCATTTTCTCCTGGCAGCATTCAGTCTTACCAACAAGGTCTTTCCATCGGATTCTTTCAACGTTTGCGTTCAAGATTCACGCCTTGTTATAGATCTAAACCCAGACATACATATATGCAAATTGTATGGATGCCCTCAGGCATTCTCCATGCCGAGAATACCAAGCAAATACCTAGGTACTCCTATTGGTCAGCTTCCTTATTATCCCTTATCCTTATCCTCCACGTACGTACAGTGATACTAGCACCTATGGTGGTGTGATGGTAAGTAGTAGTGATGGTGACGGTGCTGCCTGAGGGCAGCCACCACTCTCACGATAGGCCGATGCTCCCACTGTCCAGCTTCCTATTGTCCACTCCCATTGCTCCAGGTTTCTGCGTACATACGGCATGCCTAGCTACTAGTACCTGCCTACTGTAACACTACTAGGCCTAGGCACGCTTGCTGTTGCCAGTTACAAACGCAATAATACTTAAGCAGGGCAGCTTGTAACTTGTTTCCTCCCACAACGCCTCTTCCCACAGCGTTCCTTCCCAAACCACAAGGAAACTTTGCCTATCACTACTACTGGTAACACTTCTACTACCTATTTTCCTTTCCGGTGTATTCATCTTCTACTGTCAATTGATCAGAAGCCCATACCACCTCACAAGGCAAATACCATATATATTGCGTTGCTCAATCGACAAGATCCTATTCCTTCGTCTCCAGCTCTGTCCAGGCCATCGGATGCCAACAACCCGGAAAGTTGACGCTTTAGACGAATTACGCTTGCATCTCTCGCTATTGTCCTGAATCATCATACAGGCATCACTCGGTCTGGGCTGGCGTGTAATTCACATCCTTATCTAAGTATCCAGGTAGGTACATTTGTACCCAATTCACTTTTCTCTCCAAGACCCAACAGATACTGGACCGGGAACAGTTGATTTCCTACACCTCCTTCCCCAAACACAAATTGGACTCTTCAACCAATTACCTTATTTGTGGCAAAATTCACTTCCCGTTGATTGCCCTTCCTGTCACCTTTACCTATTACTTCCTTGAACACCTCTGTGGCGTACTTGCAACTTCTTCTGTCACATTTACAATCTGAAGCCAGCCATTTCAACATCCCACCGCCATTCGTTGTATCCATATGATATTTGTCTCGGACCTTAACCATTGCTTACCATTGTCCAGTATCATCTAGATCATGGCTACTCACGCGGCTGTTGAGCCTCTTCCCCATGTCCTGAGTCCGATCAAAGAGCACCAAGCTTCTGATGCGTCGACCACCTCTACGGAGGATATCCAGAGTGCAACCACGGACATGGCTATGCAGCACGATGCCACAGATGACCTTGATGATGGTGTCCAAGACGCCGTTGAGGATATCAAGGATATTCAAGACTCTACTACCCAAGATTCTGGCGATGGAGACTCCACTGCCGAAGACTCTACCACCCACGATGTTGTCGTCAGCTTCCATGTTGACAGCGATGCGACGTTTCAGGTTACTACTGCAAATGTCTTGACTAAGTTTAAGGTATCTGCATGCTCCATTGCTACCGCTTCCCCGGTCTGGCGTAAGGTCCTCTATGGACAGGATGCGGTGCGACCGGCCAGTGGAGACTGGGTTCTTGAGGTCGACGGAGATTTGAAGGCTCTCGACATCATGTTCCGGATTATTCACTATCAGTTCTCCAAGGTGCCTTCTACCCTTCCCCTTGACGACCTGTTTGAGCTCATGCTCCTTACGGGACGTTTCAAGTGCACACATCTAGTTTTTCCATGGGCTCGAAAGTGGATTTCTGCCTTCACTTCCTATGCTTGTGAAAAAGACCATCTCTACCATTGCCACAAGGTTGCTTGGATTGCTTGGGAACTTGGCAATGAGAAGCTGTTCCAAGATATGGTCTATGCTATGATCGTCAGTTCCAAGGTTGATACTGGAGGCGACCTTCTGAATATTGCAGACAGCCCTCTTAAGGAGATGATCCTCCCTCCTGGAATCATTGGTTCGTTTCGATTCCCTATTCTCTTCTCATTCTCTTGCGAGTTCCTTTGCTGATATTATGACTCAGATTTAATCTCTGCCACCAGAGCATCCACGATCGAGAAACTCCTGGCTGCAGTCAAGGCCCCTGTCGAAGCATTGACTTATGGAAAACGAGACCCTGGTGTTAGATATTGCAAGATCGGTAAGGACATTCAGGAGTGTGAGGCAATGCTCCTTGGCTCCGCGATTCCGGCATTGGTCCAGTCTGGGCTGTATCCGGTTCCTAGTGCTACCGACTTTTCCGGCAGCATCAATCAATTGACGAACACCCTGCAATCCATCAAGTTCATTGCCTTTACCAGCGCCAATTGGCAACAGATTCAGGGACACCAGCACTGTAACCTCGGATTTCGGGAGTCGGCTCAACGTTGCGTTGAAGAAATTACACCCATTTCCCTGGGAGACGAGCACATTGACCATCTTAAATCTCAGGCCGAAATATCAGGTGTCAATGCTGATTTTGACGTTCCCGAGAACCAAACGCAGAAGTTCCAAGTGGGCAACTTCGTTTACAAAGACACCTGGATTGATCCACGGGAGAGAGTTGCTTCTCAACGGGCCATGATTGCCCAGTCATGGAATAGTGGCAACGGCAAGGAATCTGCAAGCGATTCTGCCACTGGTTTTGGATGGTGAATGCTTATGGTTCCTATGACGAATACCTTGGACATATGTCATGTTTTCCATAGACGGAAGAGGTATCTACGAGTGTTTAGGACATAATCTTTCATTGGCATGCAGAGAAAGATGGAGGTTGTTGCGGGAAACCGGCTCATTCCAGAGAGGATCTGAAGCCATGTCTGACAGAGAAAGGACAGTGTGTAAAACCACAACGGAGATGATGTGCTTTGTGAGGAAAGACTTGCTTGAGGGTAGACTGATAGATGGCTGAGAAGGTGTGTCTTTGCATCGCTGTCACTTCATAGTAGACATAATATTAATATACACACTTCATTCCTGTACTATGTTTGCTTATAGCTCCGTCTTTCATATGAACATCATGAAAGCTCATCTATATTCACACAAGCAGACCATCCTGTTGGATCTTAATCGTGTCTATCATTATCGAAATCGTGGATTCGGATTGGTGTTTGTACTCCCGTCCTCCCCGCCCGCTCCCCCCTCCTTTTAGCGTTCTACTTGACTGCCTACTTAAGCTGCCCGCTCTTGTCCTGCACTGTAATACTGCGAATTATTGATAGCCGAGTTATACAGACGAGACGCCATCATGGTTTTCTACTCATTACCCGTGATAGGCCCATGACTCGAAAGCGATAGCAGTTACATATATAGGATACAATAGGAAACCACTAGGCCCAATAGTCGTTGTGATCCAGAAGCCAGCAGTACTGCAAATGTGAAAGTTCATTGAAAGTAATCGATGATTGATTTTGACTATGCTATGCAATCTTCTAAACTACCAAGTAGAGAATGAAACATGAGTTGGGTGTGTTGTTGAAGGAGGCAACTTATAAACCTTACACTTAATCATGATCATAATCTACCACAACCCCGGAAACAGATAAGGGGAAAACAGGTCGATGCCTCAAAGAAACAGTTCAACCTACATTATGCTTGGTAGAACCTACGTGCAGAGGATACACAAGTAGGGAGCGAGAGAGAAAGGCTACGGTGAGCCGGAAAGAAAGAAACGGTATGCTACGTTGTGTCCGTTCTCATCCAACCTGCCAGGTGAGAAATTGAGCCCATGCAGGTTCCCCTGAGCTGGGAGAAAACATGTCCAGGCATCTATGAACGGAACAACAAGCCACGAAACGACCTTTCAAGCGCCCTCGAACCAGAGGACTGATTAGAGAAGCATTGCTGGACCTACAAGCCATAGTAAGCCCCGATGGCTCAAACCTCGTCTCCGGCCTCGTCACTACGCTGCTGTCCGTAAACGGAAACGCCCATACCGAGCCTTCTTTTGCCTGCCTTCCAGAGCTCGACAAGGGCGACGTAAACAACGACACAGGCGGCCACGATGCCCCACTCCCAAGTTATAGCATCGTGCTTGAAAACGAGGGTGTCAATCTTGGGGAGGTAGACAACGGGAAAGGTGACGAGGAAGCCGGCGGCAACAGCGCCGAAGAGGAACCGATTGTGCCAAACGGTATGGAAGACCGAGAAGGGACTCTTTCCCCATAATTCCGGATACATGGCGAATAATGAGCGTGTAAAGTGCTTGACCTCCCAGGCCGTGACCAGTAGTAGGAAGCTCAGCGTCGCGTAGGTCGTGGCGCGTGCGCGGAACACGGCGTCGCACGATGGGTTCCACCCGTCGTTGCATTCGTGACCAAGGCGGAAGGGCCCTGCCGGATGACTGTACACGACCGAGACGAATGCGGCGATACACAGCGCCCCCATGAAGAAGCCATACGCCATCTTATCCATGATGATCTCATTCGTGAAAACGCCAACGCGGAGGTCATGGGGCGGGCGCAGCATAATGTCGGGTTGCGCCTTCTCGAGGCCTAAGCCTAGGGCGAGGAACGATGAGGTGATGAGGTTGGCCCAGAGGATCTCAATGGGCGACAACGGGAAGACCGACCTGCCACTGTCATCCTTGAAAGCTAGTCCGATCAGGAGAAGTAAAACCTGGGCAATATTGGAGACGAGAAGATGGAGAAGGAACTGCCACGTGGTTAGGACGAGAACCAACAGATATTGGCGAAGAAGCAGGGTATGGTATCGATGCTTACCTTTTGAATATTGTCGAACAGACGTCGACCTTCTTCTACAGCAGTCACGATCGAGGCGAAATTATCGTCTGTCAGTACCATGTCTGAGGCTTCCTTGGCCACATCACTACCGTTTAGACCCATCGCTATACCAACATCGGACTTCTTCAGCGCGGGTGAGTCATTCACGCCGTCACCAGTCATGACACAAAATGCCCCTCGACGGTGCATGGCCTCGACCATGCGGACTTTCGTCGAAGGGCTACAGCGGGCAAGAACAAGCGGCAGCTTATCCATAGCATCGATGTGTGCGTCAGTCAGGGCGTCGAACAAGGAGGCAGGCATGATGGCATTCTCAGCCTCGGAGGCAGTGAGATCTTTCCCAAGAATTCCAACTTCGTGGGCAATAGCGGTGGCAGTCTTAATGTGATCGCCAGTAAGCATGTGAACCGAAATGCCTGCGATTCTACACTTCTCCACTGCGTCGGCAGATTCGAGGCGAGGAGGATCGTATAGTCCAGCAAGGCCAAGGGGAACCAGCTTGCATTCCGCAAATTCACGGGCCTCTTTTAGAGAATCGTGGACCCCAACAGACTTATGCGCGATGCAGAGGACACGGAGACCCTCAGCAGCCATGGACTCGGCCTTGACAGTGAATTCAGTTTTAACTTCCTCGGGGGCGTCCAAGAGCGGTAAAAGAGCCTCAAGGGCGCCTTTGGTATATACATCAGCCGTATCAGAACCGGGAGTCGAATAAACGACGGTCATACGCTTGCATGAAGAGTCGAAGGGGTGTTCCGCAAGTAGCTGGACGTTGTTTGCTTGCGAGACGACCGACTTGCTCATCCCGAACCGCATAGCGAAGACATGGAGAGCGATCTCGGTGGGTTCACCAACGGCCGCCCACTTAGAGACTTCCGAGGTAGATATAGTGGATGTGTCAGCCGTATCATCGACCGAGGCGGACTTGCCTTCAGTAACGGTAGCATTATTGCACAGCGAAAGACACTGCACAAATTTCTTGGCGCTACGGGGTAGGCGGGAGACGACCTTATCAGGCTCCTGGTGCTCGTCATCCCACGTGACCTTGCCGCTGGAGGGATCAAAGGGGTGTGTGCAGTCATTGACAGTTGCCATAGCACCGTCACGAAGCCAGACCTTTCGGGTAATCATCTTCCCCTGAGTGAGAGTACCAGTCTTGTCGGAGCAAATATTAGTCACTCCACCAACGGCTTCCAAGGCCGACAGCTTGCGGACAATGACATTTCCTTTGGCCATAGCCTTGGTCCCCACTGCCATGGAGATGGTCAGAACGGCGATGAGCGATTCGGGGATGACAGCAACACCGACACAGATGCCATAAATGAGAACATCGTCGGAGACGTCCCACTTGGCTGTGGAGAAGACAATGACAGCAAGGAGAATTGCAAAGCCGAATAAAAGCAGAGCAAACTTGCTAAGCTTCACCTGGAGGGGGGTCCCCTCTAACCCGAGAATGCTACGTAGAGTGGCCTTGACACGCTTGAGGAACATGTTCACCTTAGATTCATTGCCATTGGCGGATGGGTTCGACCGTAACATTTCGGCGATTTTGCCGACTTCTGTCGCCATCGCCGTAGCAGTGACGATGCCTGTTCCTCGACCACGCGTAATAGTACTTGCAGAATACAGCATGTTCACGCGGTCGCCAAGAGGAACGTCGGCAGTATCCAAGATGGCATCAGCATTCTTGCTGATAGGGAGTGATTCGCCAGTAAGGAGGGCCTCATCGGTCGACAAGTTCAAGCCGTCGACGAGACGGAGATCAGCAGGGACGATGTCTCCAACGTTGAGTAATACAATATCACCTTTGACGAGAACTTCGGCCTTGATGGTTTCGATCTCCCCTGATCGGATGACTTTGCACGTTGGTGCAGATAGTGCGAATAGAGACTGGATAGTCTGTTCAGCACGGTAATCTTGGACCAGACTGAGATCGGATATGTGAGCGTTAGTATCATGACCCTTCCATGATGGGCATGTGGCGCTGTCGGCAAGAGCACCGCAAGAGCACCCAGGCAGAATTACTCACCCGACAACTATATTGAGCAGGATGACAGCCGCAATGACTCCGCCCTCGATAAAGTCCTGGATAGCAAATGATAGAGCCATGACGATAAAGAGAACCATAGTCAGAGCGTTTGACACCTGCCTCACGAGAATCTTCCACAGGGATAACCCTTTAGCACCCTCAACCTTGTTTGGCCCATCCTGCTCCAAGCGACGAGCAGCTTCATCGCTGCTGAGGCCATGCTGGATGCTTGTCTTGAAGAAAGCTTCAAGCTGGCTACTAGGCAAGATATGAGGGTCTACTGGATTCTGGTGGCGAGCATCGGTAGTTGAATCGAGAGCTGGTTTCTCATTGGTCGGAGTCTTCGGATCAGAAGTGGTTGCTGAAGTAGGCGTTGCACCGGATAATGTTGTTATCGTTGACCCCTGGGTGCTTACGCCAGGCGGTTTTGTTCGTGTGGCATTGGTCAAACCACATATAGGAGGTTCAGTCGACTCCTCGACAACAACAGTAGTCTCTATACCCATTCACGTAATGAGTCAGCAGTAGGATGGTTATTGGTAAGAATCCAAAAAAGGATCTGGGACTTGTTCTGGAAAATGGGAACCAAGATCGTAGCGTGGGGCAGAGGTAGATATACCCTCTTCATCCCCGCCTATGTCCCCCATCATGTGAGGCGGTAGCACAGCAGTGCCAATGCTGGGTGCCAAGGGCCTACTGCACGCACGCACGCAGCACAGGTTGAGAGAGCGAAGCTACCACCTATAGGCAGGCAGCCTCAACATGCGCGGAATGGCGTTTACTGGCGGGTTCTCGGCATCGTCATGTTATTATGTATGAACGTCGCGGTTACATGGGCCTCTGGTTTAGGTAAAGTGGACGAAAGAAGGGAGAAAGGAGAGCTGACTGGCTGAGAGGCCTGACCGCCAAGGAACGCGGGCTTGTCGAAATGGGTAGATCCAAGAACTCCCAAGACAGTCCCATGAAAGCCCAAGACACTACAGAACCCCTAAGTCATAGCACTGCCCAACTGGCGATTAGATAACGTTGGGACAAGAATAATACCTGCAATAGCACCTGCAATAAACTGATTCTGAAAGCCGAATTGGTTCAGATGGAGTGTCGTGGGGGCCTAAGGTATGTTGTTAATTCTTGGAAGGGCCTTATCCCTACATCCTGTCTTTCTGTGTTCGGTGTGGTAGTAGAAGTCTGAGTGGTACTTTATAGGATGCTGCACGTGGGCACATGCGTGTGGGCAGTGCAATGCAATCTGGGTTGGCAATGGCACCGGGCAGTATACCTACGCAGATGCATCAATAGCCCCTTCCTCGCTTTCTGCACACACTTACGCCTTATTCGCCTGATTCGGGGCATAACTTCAAGGTTGCATCATGATCCGCACGGTCGAATTTCTACCGTCGTAGTTGCCTTGACTGTCACACCAACTAGGTATAAGGTAGTCGTCTATAGGGAGAAGGAGCTGCCTACTTATGTATATAACCACAGAGCTCTGCAGTTTCCGTCTGCCATCTGCCATCTGCCATCTGTCATCTGTCATCTGTCATCTGTCATCTGCCCATCAAGTAGCCTGGGATCATGCCTGGGCTGCCTGGATAGGCAACCGGGCAGTACCTACCCAGGTAACACACGCGCTTTTCTTAGAAGAGATGAGCGAACGTTCTGCCGCAACAGCGACAAAACGGAGCCGAGACGGCTTCTCAGGTTACGGACGGTAGGTTAGGTACCCACTCAATTGTTATCACCTCCGTAACTTTGCGGGGCCGGTGGCCCGGTGCAGAGTGGCCATCGGCTTCTCCACGAGCATGCGCAAGATCGCGTATAACTATTGCTACTTGGCTTTTATAAGCATCCCCTCGAGATGTTAAGCTACCCCCAAGTGAGCGAGTTCTCCTGCCCCCGTCTGCTCCGGATGACTGCATGTAAGCATAGGTACTTTAGATGCACACATCGAGAGCAAACTGCAGAATGAGGCGGGCAGAACGTGCAATTCATTGGTCCTATGGGTGTAGGTTAGGTTAGTTGACAAAATGACGCTAACATCGGGTTACACCCCGGTTCGCTGGTCACACTGTGGACCGGTTCCCCGCTTCTTTGCCCCAAGCGAGCCGCCGTAGCGCAGCGGCATACGACCGGAGGGTCCAGGGTCTGATCCGGTCGTGGTTGATTGTATTTGGATGCAAGTCGACCGCGTCTTATGCACGAAGGCGCTAATATCCGGGCGCGGGGGAAACATCACTGGTAACTAAGTATCTAGGTAGAAGACCGAATGGAATATGGGGAAAGCCGTTGGACTCTTGTATTCTAGACGGTCCCTTCCAGAACTCCAACTACGTAGCATGCCCAGGAATTAACCTCGATGCTGGTCAGTAATCCACAGCCAAGTGCTTGGTATATACAGTCCAAGAACCCCCTAAGGAACAAGTGTTATTTCATGACGCCTCGCTTAGCTTGGACAGCTATAGGATGATACAAAAGCCATACAGCGCCCAGGTTGATGATGTGTAAGTATTACAATGTATGACGAGGTTACAGGATGCTAGGCCAAGGACCCCCACATCTCTTACACAAGCATCCTAGGCACGACTGTGATCTAAGATAAATTAGAATGCTTTCGATATATCTATGCTCATCTAAATTCGGAAGCTGCAACGAGCGTCGCTGAGTGTCGATGGACCGAAAAGAGGGGTGTATCTCGAAAGAAGCAAAGAGGACTCTTCGCCCAGACTCGGCGACTATAAGTGTCTTGCTGCGGATGTGATGACCCCCCAACCACACACACGCAACAGCGTGGTCACGCGACGATGATATTCGGAACGATGCGGAGTACAATAGAGATGTCCGACGAATCACTTCGCAAGGCAACTTCCGACGAGGCTTGTGGATAAGCCGGGGCAGAGCTTGCCGGAGGTACGGTGCGGCGATCTTCGCAGACGAAGCTGATCTTACGGCTTGGCTCAAGCCAAGAGCCGGCGGTCTGTCACGAAGTATCGTCATAGTGCTGGTCGAAGATGCAGAAAGACATAGGTATATAAACGCATGAGCTGTATCTAGAGCATTCAGATCACCAGTCCTATTGCCATGCATGATCGCTCCAGGGGAATTCAGGAGGGTAATACCAAATATTACAATAATACGTGATACGGATAAATAGGAGTCTAAGTAGGAGTTATCATATACTAGAACCATGTTCCCTATGATATATATGCTCTCCTGCTTACATCCGTGAACGTACTTGATTGCAGGCTACATGTCAGCATCGAAGACCTTCTTGCCCTTAAACCACGTCTGGACAATTCTCGCTTCAAGCAGCTTCTCCGCATCCCACCTGAGAAAGCATAATTAGTTGAAATCCTATTGTAGACAGCTTTGCTAGAAATAGCATCGAAAACAAAAACAGCAAGTTCCGAGACCGAAGGGAATGATTGTAGGAAACCCCCAAACCCCACACAACAACAAAAAAAGGGAGTGGGGGTCAGATCGAGTCACTTACTCCATATCGACGACAGCGAAATCCGCCGAACGACCGGCCTCGAGGCGGCCGGCCCAGGACTCCGCAAAGCAGCTGTAGGCGGAGCCCTCGGTGGCGGCGGCGACGGCGGCGGCAAGCCCGAGAGCGAAGTGCGGGTTGACGGCGTCGGTGGCGGGCAGCTCGGGCTGGCGCGCGGACCGCCGCGTCGTCGCCGTGTAGAGGTTGCGCAGCGGGTGGTGCGGCGCCGTGGGCGCGTCCGAGCCCAGGGCCAGCACGGCGCCGCCGTCGGCGAACTCGCGGTACGCGACTGCAATGGAGGGGGTAGGGGGAGGGGCCCGTTAATCAGGTACGTATCTATAGCTACGATCCCTCTTTTGAGATTGATAGAAAAGAAGGCTTTGGACGGAGATTTGAAAAGGGGTGGGCGTTTTGTTCAGGGGTAAGAGTATTGATAAATCAAGCGATATTCATAGAAACCCTGCAAAAAAAAGGGGCAAAGGAAAGGTTGTGAAACTCACAAGCGCGCTCGCACCGCTGCTTCCCGAGCAGCGCCGGCCACGCGCGCAAGATCGACGGATCCGCGTGGACGGGCTGCACGGACGCCGTGATGCCGAGGCGGCCGAGGCGGGCGGCATCCTCGGGGGACGTCAGCTCTAGGTGCTCGATGCGGTGTCTGCCCCTGCCCCCACTCCTCTTCCCTGTCGCTGTAGCGGAGGTGTTCTGCTCCAGAGCGTCGATGGCGTTGCGGACGGCGAGGTCGCCAATGGCGTGCAGGGCGACCTGGAGGCCGGCGTCGTCGGCGCGGCGGACGACAGGGGCCAGCTCGGCGAGGGACCAGACGGGATCCGGGGCGCAGGCGGTGCCGGCCGGGGAGGAGGCGACGTACGGCTCCGTCAGCGCGGCCGTGCAGCCGTCGACGACGCCGTCCGTGATGACCTTGATGCCGACGACGCGGCAGTCGGGGCTTTCGGACTGGCGGCTCAGCTCGATGGCCCGGTCGACCTGCGCCAGGTTCCCGGCCTCGGTCCTGCTCGGCGTGATCAGCCAGTGCACGGCGAAGCGGACGGGCAGCGGGTGGGTCCCCCTCGCCGCCTCGTCCCCGTGGAGGAGCAGGAGCTGCAGCGCCTCCCACGCGTTCTCGTCCATGGCCATCTCGACGAGCCCGGTGTAGCCCTCGGCGCTGTAAGCGGCGACGGCGGCGCGGATCGCCGCCAGCTTGTCGGCCATGGGCGCGGCGCGCGCGAGGTGCGGCCACACGACGGTGACGACGGTGGCCTCGGACAGGAGGCCGGTGGCGCGGCCGGAGGCCGGGTCGCGCTCGATGCCGCCGCCCTCCGGGGGGTGGGCCGCCATGTCCTGGATGCCCATCTCGTCGAGGGCGGCCGAGTTGCACCAGGTGAAGTGCAGGTCCTTGGAGTCGATGAAGATGGGGCGGGGGTCGAGGTCGTCGAGGGCGCTCGCGAGCGCCCGCCCGCCCGTCATGGCGTGCATCCAGCCCTTGCACAGGAGGCGCGGCGCCTCCGGGTGGCGCGCCGCGAAGGCCCGGATCGCGGCCCGGATGTCCTCCAGGTTCCGGCAGTGGTCCAGCGCGCACTTCTGCAGCGCCTGCCCCATCATCAGCAGGTGCATGTGGCCGTCGATGAACCCCGGCAGCACGATGCGCCCCTGCATGTCGTGCTTGTCCAACGTAGCGGCGCCCGCTGCTTCGGCCGCCGCGACCTGCGGGTCCGACGGCGAGCCGACGTGCGTGATGGTTCCATCGTCGTCTGCTAATATGCATTCGGCGAACCGGTGGTTCTTCCCCCCGGTATCCGATTGGAAGAACTGTCCGTTATAGAAGAGTGTCGGCATTGTCAGGATCGAAATAGGGGCTTAGCATAAAGTGAGGAATGGCGTGAACAGAGTGATCGTTATTTCATGCACGCCCTTCACATCAACCGTCTTATGGAGCTATTCACCACACGCATCAAGGTATATGGGTAGGTAGTAGCGGATTCCTCGAAGGCGCGGCATCTGCCGGCATTCTACGTCCCTTTTCCTCCCCCACCACCAAGTAGACCGATCGCGGCCGCTAATTGTGCGGAGCATCGATCGCGTTGAACCGTTGCGTTCCGGCTACGGTAACGCTATAACGGAAAAGCAGAATCAATCGCAAAAACTCATCGTTGGAGGGGATGTCGCTGGAGGGGGTCTATTCGGCGTGGCCAACTTACCCGGAACTAACGAGGTAGGCCGATATTAATGGCCTGGCGTGCAGAACTGAGTATCGGCAACATCCATTCTACTTTCCCCTCAACAAATATCAAGCATAGGACCTCACATTGCCATATGATAGGAGTGTATGATGCTGGGGCTGGATATAATACAGACAGATCAAACTGAAATGGCGGCGGCCCTGGGGTGCGCGTCTTGGAATCTGGTCAATTATTGACATCATCATGAATGCCTTCCTTGTCACAATATTTGCAAAGAGATTTGATTTTCCCTTGGGATCTAAAATGATTTGTGGCTAGTCGACGGTGATCATTACGGTAAACTAATAGCCTCGGATCTTGCCGTCGTCCGGTAAATGTGCCCTCTGCCGGCAATTTAGGCGGGGCTCGGGTTCCGCGCCGTCAGCATCAAAGGGGCGCAGCTATGTACAGTAGGAAGTGTTCCAGCGATCGTCTGTCAAACCTGTCACGGATAAAGTCCAGCAGACAACTAGATGTGCGCCCAATTATTTCCACGACGGCTAGAATATGTGCTTCGCGCTTATATTTCATGATAGAGTTCTACACTAAATGGGTAATAGAAGCGGGCTGAATTGTGGAAATGGGGAGTCCAATGTGGTGCGCGTGGCTGGGGAAGTAGGGAAACACGGAGTAGTTATGCATGGTCCGAGTCAATGAAAATAATGTTAACTGAGGAAATTTTGAACGAGAAAATGGAGAGAGCCGTAAACGGCTTGAATTACTGACAAGTCCGATCATCACTAGGTCACTCGGTATAACATCGCGAGCAAAGGGGAGAGACAGACTTGTAAAAAGTGTTACTGGCATTATCATCCTCTATCATCAATCCTATGGTATCTCTAAAAGTCAACAGTCGTGACATGCAATGGTGTCCACAGAAGGCCCCCCCAGTAACAGGATGCCAGTGTGTCCCGAGAAACCCCCATCGTTCCCGGTCATGAAGGTGCAGTCCATGGTTTGGTATATACAGTCCATTGCCCCTCGCGTTCCGTCATCCGTCATCCAGTCCGTTCAATCGATCAGTCAGTGGGAAAAGTGTCGCTCCAAATCTAGGCCGAGGCACCGTTGTTGGCGAGGGAGTTGATGGTGTCCTTGGGGACGCCGGTGACGACGTCGGACAGGCCAGTCTTGGCAATGTACGAGCAAAGCTCGACGGGCTCAGTCGGGGCGTCGCCGCCCAGGCCTAGGAGGTAGGCAGCGAGACCAGCGATGTGAGGGCTGGCCATGGAGGTACCAGAGATGGTGTTCTACGGAGTGGGTTAGTTGGTGGAACAGATCTAGAATAGTACTCGGAGGGATAAAAAGACTTACGGTGTCACCACCGGGCCAGGTGGAGGTAACATCAGTGCCAGGGGCGAGGATGTCGACGACGGAGCCGAAGTTGGAGTAACTCGCGAGGCTGTCGTCGTCCTCGGTGGCACCAACCGTGCAGGCAGACGGCGCCGAGGCGGGAGAAGAGCTGGAGGCGTCGGTGCCCTCGTTACCGGCGGCGACGGCGAGGAAGATGCCGGCGGAGACAATGTTCTCGGCGGCCTCGTTGATGGAGTCGGAGGCGCTGCCACCGAGGGACATGTTCACGACGGCGCCCTTAGGGCAGTCCTGGCTGGGGAAGTCGGAGGTAACGAAGTCCATGCCGGCGACGACGCCGGAGGTGGTGCCGGATCCGCTGGCGTCGAGGACCTTGACGGCAAAGAGCTGGGTCTTCTTGGCGACACCGTAGGTCTTGGACCCGATGGTTCCCGAGACGTGGGTGCCGTGGCCCTGGCCGTCGGTGTTGTCCTTGTCAGCGAAGTTCTTGAGCCAGGTGGCGCGGCCCTCGAACTCCTCGTGGTCGACGTCGATGCCGGTGTCGACGACGTAGGCGCAGGTGCCCTCGCCGGCGCTCTCGTCGTAGGTGTAGGTCGTGCCGCCGGGCTTCTGGCTGGAGAGGCGGGCGATGCCCCAGGTGGCGTCCTCCTGGGTGACGTAGGCCTTGATGATGGCATCCTGCTCGATGTACTCGACGTTGGGGTCGTTCTGGAGCGCCTCGACCTCGGCATCAGTCAAGCTGGAGGCGAAGCCGGCGAACTTGCTCTTGTAGACGTAGTCGGCGTCGGCGGCGATGGTGGCGACGGTGCTCTCGATCAGGCTATCGATCGAGGAGGTGCTGACGATGTCCTTCTTGAACTTGACAATGTATTTGCCCTGGACGACGTCGGCGCCGCGGGGCTTGACGAGGGGAGCCGGGCTGTCACGCCTGAGGGCGGAGGGAGCGGCCATAGCCAGAGGCAGGAGAGCGAGAAGAGTAGCGGAACGCATCTTGAATATTGTTCTTAGATGGGGTATGAAAGAGGGTGGATTTGACCTGGACTGGGACTGTGGATGGACTGGAAACGATGGGCTTCTTGACTGATGGTGAAGATGGGGATGGAGAGGAAGGGAAATGTTGGCCAACGATGGGAAAGTGACGGCCTATTTATCCTTTGCGATCCGGCAGTCGAGGGGGTTCTGGCTGATCATCTTGAATCCTTGAACGATCAGAGCACGTCAAGCTCAACGTTACTAGCTCCAGCAGTGCGCCGATCGCCAGTCACCCGCATGTGCCCCTATCGGGCAGGCATTAAACAAGCATACCAGCTAGGTAAGGAGCACACGGGCTAGTCATCGGCATGAGCTTCGAGACTTCAGGTAAGGGCATACATAGACTACGTCTGGGGCTTCTGGCTCCTGGTGGCGCAAGGGATCTCGCGGGATCTCTGCTGCGCCAGCTAACATCAATCTCTCCAAGCACACGCTTGCATTCACAAGACCCTGGTACCTGCATCTTCAAGTGCCGATCTCATTGCAACCACACGCCATGGGGCTGCTGCCCCGCTTGGTCGGAGGGGTACTTTTTGCTCGTCTGGCAATGGTAGCCAAGGCTCAACGGGACCCCTATCCCATGCTTGTCTGGGACCAGCCCTCGTGTTGGTAGGCAGAGGACGGGCAGCCATAGCCCGTGGTGGCCGCATATGTCGCGGTCCTATGAACTGGGCAGACGGCGGCGGCGAAGGTGCTGTCGTGTGGTGGTTTCGAACAAGTCAAGTCTCGTGAGGCGTCCCGAAATGAGCGGGATCAGTTGCTAGACTTTCGGCAGGGCCAATGGGCAGCCGGGGGAGACTTGGGCACTTTGGTTGCCAAGCGGGATCGACGTCAACCCACAGCGCCGTCCCCATGATGCCCATGATGCCGACTAGGCGGCCTTCCATATCGGGTAATGTTCCCTTATCAACGCCTCAGTGTGGAAAGGCTTGAATGCGGCGGACCCACTGGAAGTCTGACAGGCTCTTTCAGGCTCTGTCTATCTGCCGCTTGTCCACGACGGCTTCTGATTGCTCGATTATTGCGACATAGAAGACCCCTGGTAGATCCCCTGGTCTGCAATACATTAAGCCCCCAAGGAGGCGGCGCTATACGCTGGCAAGGGCTGGCTGGCAGTGGGAGCTGTTCGATTGGGCCGCGGAATATGACTAGTAGTTGGTCATATTATCATATATTATGTATTCGTACAGGCTCATTTGATGGGAATTCCCATGAGCGTGCTGAATGTTCAGGTTCAAAGTGTGCGGAATGTACAGAACGTGTCGGAAGCGCGGACGAAGGGACTGGTCATAGATTAGATGCATGTGACTGCCTGTCCTTGCTTCTGCTGCTGTGCTGCTCTCCTGTCGTGCTGCCGCGCTGCGCTGTTGACACCAACCGTTGCTCACTTGCCCAAGCCCCACCGCCTGCGCCGTTCGGCACTCTCCTCCCTCTCCCACTTCCCACTTATCTCTTAATGATCTCTTAATGTCGGGGGTCCACTAGAAAGACTGCAAACTAAGTTCTGACAAGGCCTCATCCGATAGCATGATAGAGTATAAAGTGACGATCACCTCTTCTTGCGGTTAACGACTCAGTAGATGAAGACCGGACTGCGTTGCTCTCTACGGAAGGCGGTTTGACGTAAAAGGCCTAAATGATAATCGCATCCTCGAAGGCAGCTAAGTTAAAACTGCGGGTCGGGTTATCAGGCTCTAGTTTTATAGCCTAGAAGCGTATCCAGAGCCTACCTAGAGCCTACCTAGAGCCTACCTAGAGCCTGCCTAGAGCCTGCCTAGAGACTAGAGCCTACCCAGTAACTACTAGAGCCTAGCTGTAGCTCTGTAGCTCTCATCCCGACTCCCTGACTTTGCCGAAGCAGGAAACCCGTATAGACTGCGACGGAAATATGCAACTGGGCAACACCACAGGGCGCGAAGTTACCTAGGTACATAGCAACGCCCAACCGACTAATGCACCTCGGTGAATTTAGCAAATGCTACTAATATTACCCAGTTATAAGTCCTGTTCGACTGGGAATATTTCGAGAACGACCCCTCGCGCCGGGACTTGGCGGGAACTTGGCGCTACCCCACAAACTCCACAACGGCGCATAAGGGGGGCTAGGGGGGGCTCGTGGGCCAGTAGAGGGCTGGTCGATGTACGAAGTAAGCATAAGTATCGGCCGTATCCTGAGTGCATACATACCTACATACCTAGTACTTAGCAGTGGACATATTTAGCAGTGGACAACTGCTATTCCTGTATGCTCCTAAGCTTCCTATGCACAACACAACATCCATACACCCTGGTATTCAGGCCCCTCGCAAGTACATCCTCTCGATCATGGACCCTGCGCGGCTCTTTTCTCCGGCCCCATCCGATTTCATCCTCTTAGATTCTACACTGCTGGGAGCGCGGGATTGGCGGAACAACCATCAGCTGCGCGCGTTTCAAGCACCTAGTTGGTCGGGCCGTATCGAGCATTTAGGAAGTGATATTCCTCGGATTTCTTGTGTCCTTCCTTAGAGAGAACAGCATGCTCGTGTTATTTGGCCCTTGCGTTGTCAGGCTGTCTTGGCTCTTTGTGTTCCACGACCTCTTAGGAATCTATAGTCTTCTGCAGGCTCCGTAGGCCTTTCGCAATCGACTATATGCCATCTAGAGTCTCCACAGGGATCGACATTACCCGTCCGTCCCGCTATTTGTTACTTGCATTCTAGTTAGACTAGGCCCCCAAGTGAGCAAACAAACATCCTTATCCAGCATCGTGGTCGATGTACAGCGTCGGTGCGATGACCCAATGCAGCAAGTAATACGTGAGAACAGCTGATAATACTGGCGCGATGTCGGCCACATCGTCCACACCGTCTAGTTTCTCTAGACTAATAGATGCAGCATCTTCCAGACGATGCCAGCAGTTCATGAGGATGGCCTCGTGTCGTTTCGGTCAAGCAATACAGACTCCTCCGCCTGGGCACGAGATGTCATTTTGCATGCCATGGCTGCAGCCTTAGTCGTGCCCAGGAAGTCAAGCTTCGCTGCCGGCTTGGCAACCACTCACTCAGTAGAGACGTCGAGGTCTGCGATGACCTCCTCTAACCGAGGCATCGTATCCCCCCTTTTGCCAAGTCGTCCCGGAAACCACTAGCTTACATGCCTTCCTATTTGTTGGTGTTATGGTCATATGTCGGACAAGGAATATTGAGCACATAATAGCAATATCAACACTTACCCGGAATGACGGCATGCCCAGTCGGTGTATCACATACTCGAGCGGAGAGACAATATTTATTCGAATTTAGGAAGCTGGAAAACCTCATAGCGCAATTGTTAATAGTTGTGGATAGGCGCCAGAAAGAGTCAATGGACTTCGTGTATTTTATCATGAAACTATGGGCCACGAAACCACTATCTGTTGTGTTGCCTACTTCATATCACGTTGATTTATGTTGCATGCATGTTCGTTCTTGAAGGGACTCCTGTAGATTTCACTCCTATCACTCCAAATATGCTATATGCCAAAGGTCCAAATTAGAGATATAAAGTAATGGTTGCACAGCGTAATGGCGTAACATCAGAAAGGTATATGAAACACAGCATAGGTAACGCTGGGCCAACTGACATTCAGCCTCAACGCTTTCATCCGGGCAAAGTTAAGGAAGTAAGCGACCTCGGCGGTACTGCTGCCCGTAGGATGCAGAGTGTGGCAGATAACGGGGCTATGTTATACGTCTTACTCTTGGCCGCCTCTTGGCATCGCACTCTTGGCGTCTCCCCTTCTGCTTGGCATCGATGATAAAATCGCCGACCCCGGTTTCGCGATTTGATTCGGGAAGCTGCTGTTTACAAGTAACGTTGCTGCTGTTGCCTGATGTTGTTAATTGCCCTCAGTGAGGGGTTCAATCAAGGGATCTGGGAAACTGTCGTCTGAAGTCTTCGGGGATTTGAGTCGATAACTCCTTGACTTCCTCCCATTTGGAAAGGCTGAATAACCCTTCGGTCTATCCAGCTTCCCTTCACTTCACTTCACCGTGACCCCCTTTCCCTCTCCGCAGTACGCAGATTCATATGTGAAGTGCGAATGTCGCTACCAACCTCAAAGAAATCCGATGCACATAGTCAACGGTGATGAGGTTATTCATATGCTTCAATGCTGCATATAGCCGACTTGTGTGTCTTGATACTTTTGGCCGTCTTCCATAGGCGGCGGACTGAACTGACGTCTTCACAGTCCAACAGGAACACGCTATATATCCGTTCCATGTTACAGATTTCGCAGACATGTCATTGAAAATATTCAAGAAGCTGATGATAGCCAGCTCAATAACATTCGGCGGCCTAACGGAAGGATCAACAAAGGTTGCTTTCTTTTAAAGTCCCCGAACACCATGCACAATCCGGATATACTTTTATCATCAGTCTCCACTTCACCTATGCCGGAGAGCGATCCTTGAGACTGCATTCCCAATATGCTAGCAGCTAACTAGCATCACGGGACTCTTGTTGATAACCAGCGTCTCCCCCCTACCGAGATGTTGGTCATGTCTACTTTTGCCGGCCACTGAGTTTGGGAACGTGGATCTTTATACGATTTCCCCGCGATCATTCAGGCACGACGGGATTGGATATCCTGGAGCTAATCGTCGGCTATATCGTTCGAAGAACCAGCGGTCGGGGGAATGGCACAACATGATCTGCTGCACAGACCCCCTGTTGACCCAGTTTTACCCCCATATAACCCCAAGTTTCCTCCATTTACCCCAAGGTCCATCTACTAATCTACCCGAATCTAAGTTAGTGGGCAGGAGACCTAGTCACGCAAGTATACCAAGTCACGCAAGTATACCAAGTCACGAGAGCAAATACATAGACCGCGTTGGCTGGGGGGCAGCTGTGTCGTAGGTACTCCGAAAATATTTCAGAGTGATCAGACCTGTTTCATGGTAGGAAGATTGGGTTCCTAGCGAATCTCAGGCTACTTCTTGACTATATAAAGGTAAGGTTCTATATACAAGCGACGGTTCCACTGTATAGAGTGTGCGACCCTCTTACAGAACAGCAGGGGTTTGGATGTGATGCGGCGACATCATAGATGCCTCGGCTATCTTCCCCGCGAAGACCGAAAGTCGTGCCGCACGTACGACAGGGTACCTAGTTAGACAACATTTATAATTTAGTAGTTCGAGGAGCTCCAGTTCATCCTTGGACTTTCTCCTCCTCGATCGATGGAAGACAAGTGGCAGCTCTTATATATGTATTAGACATCTAGTCGGGAGAACTAGGTCACCATCAACTACTAATTGGACTGTGACGTTGTCTTTGTTATCTCGCCTCTAGGGTGGAGGTATCATCATGGCGCGGTGGTATAATATCGCAATAGCCCTCTTTGCGGCCATCGGAACCTTTCTTTTCGTATGTCTTGATTAATCAGTCTTCTCATTCCCAGTGCGCTTGGCTCAGCTACTTACTCGTGTTTGTCAGGGCTTCGACACTGGCATCGCAACGACAAGTTCGTAGTACCGCGCGGAACGTGAAGAACGAAAGGGGCTGACCATATCGCAGCAATCGCCCATTCGAGTTGGATAGATTATATGCACAGCCCGTCAAAGGGCCTGACCGGGGCGGTCGTAGCGGTTTATATCGCCGGCGAGGCCGTGGGCGCCCTCTTTCAGACCTTCGCCGGCGATCGACTCGGACGTATTCGATTCATGCAGCTTATGTGCGTTATAGTCACAATCGGTACGGTTGTGCAAACTGCGGCCATCAACATCGGGATGTTCCTCGCGGGCCGAGCGCTGGCAGGCATCGCAGTGGGCGGCATGGTTGCCACTGTGCCTATCTACCTCAGCGAGATATCCGCCCCTGAAAGCCGAGGACTGATCGGTGGTATCTCCGGATGCGGGATCTCTTTCGGCACAATGATGTCGAATTGGGTCGGGTTCGCTTGCGGCTATGCTCCGTACGGGCAGGTCCAGTGGCGGTTGCCCCTGGGCATCCAGGTCCCGTGGGGCGTTATCATGTTCATCGGTCTTTCGACGTTTATGCCGAACTCGCCGCGACAGTTGATCCGCAGCGGCAAGGTGGCTCAAGCACGCGCGGCGTTCACAAAGATCCGACGCGACCTGCAAGCACCGGACATGACGAGGGAATTTGCCCTGATGCAAGCCCAGATCGAGTATGAGATGTCTCGGGAAGTGAAATCGATTCGGGAGACGTTCAGGCTATATCGACGGCGTGCACTAGTATCGATCGCCGTCCAGACATGTGAGCTTATAATCATGTTCTCTGTCAGCAAGTCTCCTGCCAAGTGCGAGTACTGACTATTTCGTAGTGACTAGTCTTACCGGTGTGAATGTTATCCAGTATTATCAGACGATTCTCTACCAGGGCTTGGGCATCGAGCAACACACTATACTAGCCCTTACAGCAGTCTACGGCACGGTTGCCTTTGTGTCGAACGCACTCGCGGTGAAATACCTATTAGACCAGTGGGGCCGGCGCAAGATGATGCTCGCTGGCCTGTCGGCCATCATCCTCATCGAGATCTATGCAGCCGTGATGCAGCGCTTCTTCCAAGACTCAGACAGCACGGTCGGCAAGGGCTTTGCCATCTTGGGCATCTACCTGTTCGTCGCCTTCTACTACTCGATGATGAACAGCACGACCTGGCTCTACGGGGCCGAGGTGCTCCCGGTCGGGATCCGCAGCAGCGTCATGGGCCTCGCGGCGGCGTCGCACTTCATCGTCAACGTCGCCATCACCGAGGCCGGGCCGAGCGCGTTCGCCAACATCCGCGAGAACTACTACTACGTCTTCGTCGGCTGCACGGCCTTCTTCCTCGTCATCGGCTACTTCCACTTCCCGGAAACGAGGCGGAAGACGCTCGAGGAGATTGCGGCCGCCTTCGGCGATCGCGTCATCGAAGTCGATGAAAATCAGATGTCGGGCGAGGACGCGATGGGCCAGAAGGGCGACATTGAGGATTCGGCTGAAGTGAACCAACTCGAGCGCCATCTGGAACCCACTGGGAAAGCTTGAGGATGCCACGCAGAATATAAAAGCTGCTATATTGATGCTAACAACAGGATAGTCCCTAAATAAGAACAATGCTTTCAAGTAGTCTAGCTGGGCTGGAAATAGCTAGCCTTTTTTTCAAAACCTTACACATGTCCTAATAGGTTTTCCCCTGCTACTCCACTCAATAGGATCCCCTTTTTTGCTGTCAAGATCCACTGTATAACGATCTTGGACAGGTATGGCTCCTTGGAACAGGTTCCAAAATCTGCCTGGCAGCCGTTATATTAGTAGGGCAGTGGTCTGTCGTATCGCAGCAGTAGCCCCTATACCACCATCATGATATTAGAGTAACGACTTTGCGTCCCACATCTGTATGACTGGGGAAACTCACGCGCTAGGACAGCATGTATCACCATCTTCAGGACACACATAGCCGTATTTTCCGGCACCTTCGGCTCCACACGTATCATCAGTCGAGATAGGTATACCAGGTTGTCAAGGACCAATATACGAGGGGGTCATAAGGGGTCTATAGGATCCCACTGTATACACTAGTGAGGGGCTCATATGGCCATATCAGAGCCACTTCCTCCCCTTATACCTAGCTTCCATAGGCTGGAGAATTATTTTATTCCTTCCCTCCCCCTACCTAGCAGCTGTCTTATCACTCCGGGCACAAAGCACATGATGCAGGTACAAGCTCCGTGCAAACCTCGGTGGAGTTTGATTAGTCTTCTTGACAGCCCACCGTCGTGAAGCAAGAATAATTGAACTAATTTCCTAAGGATACTATTTAGAAGACTTTGTCTTTCCTGTTATTATTTGAGTTGTCATATCCAAGGGGCTCTCATTGTGGTAAGAGATGAGAGTCACCCACCGGAAGTAAACTTCGTTCGGTGCTCCTTCCTATATATAGACATCTCCAAGAGCCCTACTTTCTAAATCAAGCAGAATCTAGCAACGGTCACTCCATAGGATATCCCCCATACCATCTACAAGATCATTTTCAATGTACCATCTATTGGTAGAGTAATGATAAACTTATCTGAGATGAGGAACTCACGCGGGAGGATATTGATGTCACATATAGCGTAGTGGTAACCACGCTGCGATTATTTCTTATCCTACAGCTAGCCTATTTTACATCTTGAACGAGAGTCTTTTGTTAGCATCAAAGTTCCTGTACCCCTCTATATTTCGCATATTATTACATATACGAATCCACATGCCATGTTCATTGTTACTCCTGGGAGAGGTCACTACTCTAGACCAGTCAAGTTCCGCCTTGCTTGCATGATGCAGAGTGATGTGATCTACATGAGCGCGAAGCAATCATGACCATGAGACATAGTTACAATCACCTCATGCTCGAAAAGTGTTGCCATCATGAATCAAATCCCCGCTCGATCAGTCGGTGCCAAAATACCACCAGTATCAAAGTATATATGCTTATCTCTACAATCATGCGGGTGTTTCGTATCGCTGACAACTCCTATACTGATGTTCGTCCCTTCATTCCCGAGCTCTATCCATATGTGATTTAGAAAAACATACGATGCAGATCGAGGTCGTAGGTAGATGCAGCTGTTTGTCGTGGGCTTCGTGGTACTGTTACCTCTTGATATCATTTCCTTGGCCTCTGTGCCGGCATTATAGTTGCTTTGCAAGATGGTAAGAGTAAGGCTTCTTATCTACTAAGGTAAAGGGAACGTATGGCGCCAAGTCATTATGCACGTCACGAGTTCCGATTCTACCGAGTAACACCTTCCAATCGAAGAGCATACTGCGCGAATCTAGACACTTCGTTTCATTATGAGAACATGAGATACAACTCTCATGTCGTATCAGAATAGTTAGCAGGGAGATAACGCAGCACGCATCGGGAAGTCCAGGTGTCTTTTCAACGCCCATGGTTATCTACCGGTGATGAGACACGCATCGTGTTGTATTACAAGAACTTATATAGGTCTGCTATAGTCATGGTTTTTTGGAGGTCGTTTGTTCGAGAACACCATGATAGCAAGGTCCATGAGATAAGTCTGAATGCGCCCGCGTACTTATAAAGGCGGCCACACGACAGGAGTGTATATCGTCGCCATAGTCATTTAACATCACAACCTCGAGAATAGGACGCAAGTCAATCTGGTTATACAGTTCCTATAATTCAGAGTACCCCTGCCTCAAACATTACCATGAAGCTCCAATCAGCTACCCTCTGTGGCGTGTTCGCCATGGCCCAAGCCATGCGCATTTTCACCGACCCCCAAAGCGCACACTTCGAGAAACTCGTCCCTTCCGAGTTCACCTTGCGAGATGGCCGCTCTGGTACCGTCTACCGTCAGAGTACCCCGTGCTGCGTGTCTCCTATCCCAGGCTGGTCTGGTCTTGATAACAGTTGGACTCCCAGCGAGCAGACGACGTCTTGGTGCGACTTGTCCCAAGGAGCTGCACGCGAGGACGACTACATTGGTATCGGGACGGTAGAAGATTGCACCACTTTGCGAGACTACATGCTGGAGACCGAGGGTGCTTTCCTTCTTGGCCCTGAGGCGTTTTTGTTTGACTACTATACTGGCCTCATTGGTCACAACACCTGCGTGGTGTCTGTGGGACTAGACCCCCTTGCTCCCGGGGATGGCCTCTGGGTTGGCAACAAGGATGTGGCAGACATTCTGACTTTGGTCCTCGAAAACTACGTGAAGGGGGACGGTATGCTATTCACAGAGGGCTATTGGCCATGCGCTAGCCCTTCGGGCTCAGGAATCCCTGCTACTTGGAATGTTTGGTAGAGGACAGTCAAGGAAAGGAGACCAGGAAGATTCGGGGATGATGATCTGGATACGTTCTCTTCGCATACGCTCGAAGAGTTATGAGGCCCACGACCATTTGCTTGTTGTCACTGTTTCTTATAGCTAGGTATCCTCTCATTAACGACTTCTTGATCGGAGGAAGTCTCTCTTGCTACTTGGGCAATGCATCCCGTCTTCACATTATATCTTCGGTAAAACCATTCATCGGCTTCTCATTTCGTGAAACTTTCTGTCACAGCAGTCACCAACTAGCAATCATGATTGTTATGAGAGCCTGCCACAAGTAGCCCCTCTGCCCCTGAAGCTAGTATGCTATATAGGCTATCCCTAAAACGGACTAGTGTCAGTAAATAGGGGGAGGGAAGGGGGTCGCCTCTCATCTCAAAAGCTTTAACCTTCCATCATCTTTGATTGTCTTTCAATAGTCGTTGGACTCCAGTGGCATTTTTTACGATAAATGTCTTATCGTATAGCTGTGCTTGTATTGCTGAGCCTTGGTAGTACCGCTGTGGTGATAAACACACAGTCTTTCATAAGACTTAGTATTGGCTCGTGTAGCCAAGCAACATAGTATAGCATTACACATGGAACCCCTTAAGATGATTAGCCGGCTGTACGGCATAAGATTACACTCTCATTCCACCATTTCCTGGTCTTCAGAACCCTTGAATAAAGCGTGAGCAACGATGCCTAAGCCATCCGATAGATCAGAAGATAGGATCATGACAGGGGCGAGAACCCCTTCACTTGGCAGTCATCGCCTAGGTTCCACCTTTATCTCGTTGCACATCTGATATTTCAGGGCAGCGTACTTCGCAACTGAAACGATCCATATATAGATTTTCCCATCTTTCCTGGAGAGAGCTTACTTTCTACTTGCCGCCATACCCATGACATTCCCTCATTTGGCGAAGGTGGCGATAATGAAGGAAGGCCAATATCAACTAGACCTCGACCAACATCGCAATAGCCAGTCGGCTATTTTAGCATGCTTGTAATATCAAGTATACCTATGCATCCCTTCCGGTTTGGGCAACATCTACACATCACATGTCGAGCAGGAGAAGCAAGAGGGAGGATATAACGCTAATATGTCGCATCATTGTGTAGTATTTAACGAACAAACGAAGAGAAGCGTTGTCTAACGTAGGTCTCTATTGGTTTATGGTATCCGTCCTAATTTTCTCTTGATGATGACTATCGTTGTTGGGCAGTTTTGTCATAAGATTGGTAATATTACCATTGGAAAAGCCCTTTATTCCCCCCCCCCCCCCCGCCCAGATCCAGACGTCGATACCCGACCTCCCACTGCCTGTGCCGTCACAGTGTTGTAACAGCGTTTGCAAGAATCCTGGTCAGCAGCCAAAGCTCCCATTGGTAATTCTGACCCGCATCTTGGCGCCAAGTCTAGAATTGGTGAGAATCCTGAGATATTCTTAATAACCTATCGAGGCACAGTGTAGCAATATCTGGGGAACGTTGCAAGAGGATCGCCGTAATTTCGCTGTGATTTCGCTGCGATTTCCGGAATGGGACTTTCGCTATGATTTGGGAATATGTCGACGTCCGTTGGGTGGCTGATGATTAAGGGGCGTATATTACCACAGTGACCCCGGAGTAAGACCGTACCGCATTCGGAATCAACGTAAATCCAAGACGGAACGCAGGAACCTTCTCCTGTCTTCACAACAAACCAATACCAGCTACACGGCTACTAATGGATTGTAAAGGTTGGCTGTCAGCCTCATGTGATGCCTCAAGCCGATCTTAGCCAAGACCGTGGCACTCATCCTCATATTGGGCGACATATGCAAGATCAATCAAGAGGTGATGGGATCCTGGAAAGGGCTTCCATGATAGCGAGTACTAGACAACAACATCGGAATACTGACCATCATCAGATCCATGTAGAGAGGTACCTTCGAGCTGCGAGCTGCACCAAGATCACCAACCTTGTTTATCATGTAAACGATGACTGTTGGAATACGAAATGCGACGGTGCGGTGGCTTGATGTTATGCAGCCAGGCTATCTGGGATCCACCCAGGACGCCCAGGGGTCGCAGCTGGAAATCAATATATAAGCCACATAAGATAATCATGCCACGACGCCTCAAAGCAAGTCATCGTTCTTGATCACAAGGAATCCCCCCAAGCTCCAGCGCTGTGCGCTTTTCTTCTTACACCCACACTTCCCTAGGAGAGTCATTGCGACTCTAACGGTGACTCTGGCGGTGACTACTACTGGGTGACTATACGTATAGCTTGACCCCGCGTGGAGCTCGCTGTTACCTGATGGTGGGAGTAGCGGTTAGTCAAGTCGACCTTGTTGTATACCTTTTATAAAGCTGAAGTTTATTCTGTGCCATATAGGTACAAGAGCGGGACAAGGGAGTTGCATGTCCGGGGAATTCGCTATAGTTATACTTACCGAAAACCCCATGTTCGGGATAGTGGTCGGGGGTCCGAATAACCCGAGCGGATTTGTTAGAGTGCGACATAATCATTTACGTCGTCGATGGTATTTAAAGCCCCGAACCAGGAGAACGTCGCCCCCGGCACGATGACGTTCAAATAGTAACCACGTGCACCAAGGCCACGCGCTGCCACCTAGGACGGTTCGGCTCGGTATTGGCTCAGCGGTGGATCATTTCCTCCTTTCACCCTATTTCGATCCTACCTAAAGTGGCATCCGAGATCCGAACCGCTGGAAGCTAATATAACTTACACGATGAACTATAGGTAAGGCTAGCTATTCATTACCTAAGTATCTACTCATTCAAGGGAGCATTCAGGCTGTTGCATCCGAGTACCTTGTCAAAGGATGTGCTGTCGTGACGTACGGACCCACGGACAAACAAGCACCGAGGCAGAATAAATCTATCATCTAAGAGCTACCTCGGGCTGCTCGAGCTCGTTATCTAGTAGCAGCTAGCCACACTCAACGACCAGGCGTGACCGCGTCGGGGGCTTGCATTATCTAGTTACTTCTACCTGCAGGCGTTGTGTCACGCACGAACGCCTGAACCGAACACCTAAACCTGGTTCAAGATCGTATTTCCACGTGCAGGTATACGGGGGTGGACCTACATGTCCTGTTAATCACCTTGGCTTCTGCTATTCAAGTATTGTATAGTATATACCGATGGATCTTAGTTGTAGCCCCCACCCGGGTGTTTCCATTTTCGCGGAATGCTCTCGAGGCTACACAACCCCTGTACTTATGGATCTACTTCTATGCGTACCTGTATATGTGGCGTAAGCCGTCACGTCCCGTCACGTTGTAAGATATCTATCTAACATGTCGAGTGGGACGGCTGCAGCAGCCTCATTGGCCCGCCTATTTTTATCCTTCGCTGCTCGCAACCCTTGAACCAGATTGACACTACGATGCAGTCAGTGGCGTAATACAAGCTGGCCCTGCTCAATCGAGAAAACCAAAGTCACCCCATCAGTTGGAGCCTGAAGCCTGGAAATCCTGGAATGCGAAGCGAATGTAGGGCACATGTAGGTTGTTCGGCCCTGCGCCGGCGCCATCATATTCTGTGCATGAACCTCCCAACACTCTCAAGACCCCCTCACCTTCAGCAAGAATGCGAGGTTCTCAGTTGACGTTAACTTGATATCCCTCTATGCGCGATCCTGCCATCCTATCGCTTCTTCCTTCCGAACCAAGTCACTGGGCGTAACCAGAATGTAGGGGGAGTTACGAACGATTATCCTACGCTGACCGCGCTCGTATTACTTCCATCACTCACAATGTATCGAGGCAAACGCTACCCCCCCTCCTTTACGTACCTCAGCCTTAAGGCTGAAAAGTTACATAATTCCCAAGGCGGTATATATCTACACCATATCGTACTACGCTCAACTTCCGATGAAGGTCAGCTTGCACAAGCCACGATCCACCATTTTGGTGGCTTCTAGTCATGATCTTACTGTAAGAAACGAAGTAATACGCCAAGATGTAAGGAGCAAGCGTTCCTGCATCAGTTTGATTTTGACCGGTCGCACAAGACCGATCTCGCTTCCTTGCTCTCTGCCCCTCCCTCTCGGTATGGCTGCCTAGACATTATCACCCGATGCTCCCAGCTTCGATAGTTATTGATTCGTGCTTCCGAGAAGACCCAGAGCCCCATGTCCTTCAGGTTATCTGTTCATATTTCCATATTCGCGAGCCAAGATCCGATCCTCAGTCCAGCTGGGCCGTTGTTAGCCTAACTAAGGAGGCTGACTTTGTAGCAGATTTGACCTGTTCTGGTTTACTTGCCGAAACCACATTGCTATTCTAGAATTAGTTTTGATGTACCCTGATCTGTTATGACCGCGTTTTGCACTCAGATTTCCCGTGCCTTCCGCAGATCAGAAAAAGCGTTCTGCCCCTTTTACAACCAGGTTGTCTGTTTGTGGAGCTGCAGTTGATTTGTGAGTTAGTCACAATGTAACTCACACGGAAAACATAGACATTATCAATCACTTGGCTCTAGCCCGTCGGCCCCGTGTGACTGCAGTCACCGACGTCTTCTAGACCTTCGCTCTGGTCGACGATGCTACCGGATGGGCTCCTCTCTTGCATCCGGGCGAACCCGTCCTGGCCGGGGAAGCAAGGGTCCTGAGTTGGTCTTACTGCGTTTCCATAATCACCTGTCAATACAGCTCTGGCAATGGCGATAATCGCGCCGCTTCGTAGCTGAACATCCTTTGTACTTCGAGTTCCGTGTGCTAATTCCGTAATAGGGGCATATAGCCCGCCTTACATTCATTGTGGAGCCTAGTTTGGGGCACGGGAAGCCTCTCACGACTTGGCAACGGCTACGATGCTCCTTCAACTTATTGTTGCGAAAGGTAGCCGACACCCTCTTTCTACGACGCCCCAGACTACCGACCCGGAAATTCAGGGTATGGCTTCCCTTTCCAGGGCCCCATACCGGCCTAGCGATGGTCCAGATCCACATAGACGGCCGTTCTCGTTCGACATGGTTCATACGAAGCTGCCTCGCCGAGAATACTGCAAACTACCACGACATTATGCGATGGTAGTGTCAGCGTGGTCCTACTCCCAATGCGGCCCATCGAGGCGCCCTTGTTCAGAGCTGGGCTTGACAAGTAAGCTCGTATGTGAGGTCCTCAGCGGCAACTAGGACACACTGCGATGGCCTTCTTCAGGATGGTGCACTCTGTACGCACAAAGGCGGTAGTTTGCGATGTTCGTCGTTCTGTGATGTCTATATAAGGCGTGGCGCCGTCGCTGGGTCAGACGAGATGTGAGACAGCATCACCCTCATCTCAGCCTACGACACCTTATCGACTCTCCTACCTCTACCTAAGCACCCCATTACCTTGAGTTACGCTTGACTCAGACAATCATCCTTGGTCTCCTGCCAGGGCAATTGCTTTCTGACATCATGTATTCGCCCCTAACACTAGCCGGGCTCGTGTCTGGCTTGCTACTTTCGACGTGTGCGGTTGCCGCGCCGACTCTCGACAACAGTGTCGAGTCCCGAGCTCCAAGTGCCTGCCATACTGCTTCAAATAGGGCTTGTTGGTCCGATGGTTTTGACATCAACACCGACTACGATGTCTTGACTCCGCCTGGAAAAACAAAAACAGTAAGTACTACATTGACGGAGAACATTAGATGATCATGATACTGACATTGGGCTTTTTCGTAGTTTACTTGGGAGATCACAGAAGAAGAGAACTGGTTGGGCCCTGATGGCGTGATCAAGGATAAAGTCATGCTCATCGACGGCCAGCTTCCCGGGCCAACCCTGGAGGCTGACTGGGGCGACACCGTCTCGGTGACCATCATCAACAAGTTGAAGTTCAATGGAACCTCCATCCACTGGCACGGCCTCCGAATGGTTGGCAACAACATCAACGACGGAGTGAATGGGGTCACAGAGTGCCCTATCCCACCGGGCACCCAGAAGACCTACACCTGGAAGGCCAGGCAGTACGGCACAACATGGTACCATTCTCATTTCTCGGCCCAATACGGCAATGGTGTCTATGGGCCCATCGTGATCAATGGACCCGCTTCACTCCCCTACGACATCGATCTGGGCCCCTATCCCATCTCCGACTATTACTACCCGACGGCGGAAGAGCTAACCCAAGTCGTCATGGCTACGCCTGGAGCACCCGATAGCGACAACGTCCTTTTCAACGGGAAGAACATCAACCCTCTGGGCGAGGGCGGCGAGTACTCCAAACTGACATTCACGCCAGGCAAGCGCCATCGGCTCCGGCTCATCAATCCGTCGGTAGAACACAACTACCAGGTCTCGATCGTCGACCACGACCTGACGGTCATTGCTACCGACCTTGTCCCTGTGAACGCCCTCACGACCAACAACGTCTTCCTCGGCACGGGGCAGCGCGTCGACGTCATCATCGACGCATCGGAGGATGTCGGCAACTACTGGCTGAACGTGACAATGTTCGAGGAGAACCAGTGCGGGCGGTCCAAGAACCCGTTCCCGGCGGCGATCGTGCACTACGACGGCGCGCCGGACGCGCTGCCGACGGACGAGGGCACCCGACCGGCGAACTCGCTATGCGCCGACACCCTGGACTACAAGCCCGTGCTCGCGCGGGCGGCGCCCCTCGACAGCTTCCTCCCCGTCGACAACAACACGTTCGACATCTCGTTCGAGGTGGCGCCGGTGGTGACGTGGAAGGTGGACGGGTCGGCCATCAACGTGGACTGGAACCGGCCGGTGCTGCAGTACGTGCTGGAGGGCAACACGTCGTACCCGGCCTCCAACAACCTGGTGCACGTGGACGCAGCGGACGCGTGGACGTTCTGGGTGGTGGAGAACGGGTCGCCGGTGGACCACCCGATGCACCTGCACGGGCACGACATGCTGGTGCTCGGGAAGTCGGCCCGGAACGCGGGCAGCTTCACGGGGGCGGCGCTGGCGGAGAACCGGGCCCGGCTGCGGGGCCAGAACCCGACGCGCCGCGACACCACCATGCTGCCCGCCGGCGGCTGGATGGTCATGGCCTTCGTGACGGACAACCCGGGCGTCTGGCTCTTCCACTGCCACATCGCCTGGCACGTCTCGGGCGGGCTCAGCGTCGACTTCCTGGAGCGCGCCGCCGACCAGCCCGACCTCGTCTCCGCCGCCCAGGCCGACGAGTTCGCCCAGACCTGCGAGGCCTGGAACGAGTTCTGGGAGGACTCCACCCTCGAGAAGCCCGACTCGGGCCTGCGCAAGCCGTCCCCGCCCTCCGGGGTCAAGGCACGGCAGCTGTTCTAGAGTGACTGCCTCTGCGTCGCTCAGACATGCGGGCGGTGTGTGTGTGTTTAAGTGTAATAAGCACCGACTCGGTCTTGTGTATGATGCTTTTGGTGTTTTCCATGGTTCATTTCCACTCCCAAATAAGCTCCGGCTATCTTCACTTCTTGTAACGATAGGGGGTCCATCTCGCTCGAAATCCTCTAACCGCTTGGCTAGGTATTGTCTGCATGGAATACCTATGACACCGTACCCGAGCCACATTCTGAAACGGCTGGTGGTTTACACGCCTTTCTTTCTTTCTCTTCACCAAACCACTTGACTATTTTTGTTCCTTCTCATTCTGTTTTGATCCTCGGCTTCGAGATGACGGGTTGGACATATTCAGGGGCCTGCATGTATATAGGTAGTATGGTGTGTTTTGTATATATCTCAAAATGAAAAACCATCAATGAGTAAGCATCTATTAGTAACCAGCCGGTACATCAAGAACCAACAGTTGTGTAACTCAACCCAAAACTGCTTTCCAGTTCTGACAAACTCTAACGCAATATCGTCATGCTGACAAGTGTTAAGGAATGTGAGTGAGTGCCTGTAAGGCAATACCTACCACGGAGGTTGCCTAAGTGTACCGACATGTGGGTAGGTTCGTATCCCCCAGGCCTGGATACATGATTAGCTAGTGATTGTGACAACAGTCAAATTCCTTCGAGCTTATTGAAATATGACTGGGGATTCGGCCCTGCCTACCTCATTACAGTCATCCTGGCAGGCCCATATTAGCTTTGTCAATCGTGACAACCTAAGGCTCATCACCACCTGGGCTACGTAAATGCCTATCAGCTGGACCAATACTGCTTGAATGGTTCTTTATGTCCATCCAGACAATGTCATGATACTGTACGCAGTAAGCAGTACGTATGATGACAAGAGGCACTGCGCACTGAGAACTGAGCACTGTGACTGAGCATTAGTCGATGCCTGGTTGTGAATGACACCTGAACTGTATACCATAGTACAAACCTGTCTGCCTGTATACGAGATACACGTGGTATATCTAATGAGCCCCTGTAATTTGCCTATTGGTAGACTAGGTGCTTGACTGTTGTATATCAGGCAGATCAGAATTGGTGTTATGCTGCGGTATCATGATGAAGTAGCTGTTTCAGCTTTTACATGCATATACCCATATATCGATAACAAGGTAACTCAGGTATGAGCCACGCTGCCAAGCTGCCACGCTGCCACGCTGCCACGGAAGCACCAGCCCAAGCTGGAGCCGGTATGTAGACTGGCAGACTGGTTAGGTAAGTAGGTACTTCGTACCTTCCCTGCGCATGTATTTGCCGGCAGCTTTTGTGGTCGCTTCTTCAACACAGCAATTGGCGAACACCTGCAGCCGGTGGTCCTGGCTGTTCTCTTCAAGGTGCAAGAAGTTCAAGGTTGCAAGTGTTGCAAGTTCTCACCTCCTCCAACTGCCTTACGATGCCCTAGTCAGAGTTCTCTCGGTCTTTGTTGTTTGTTTGAACTGGAGTGAGAAAAGGATTCAAACAGCGCAATAGTTAGTGCTACCTAGCACCTAACCCAACCCGCACTACATGTGAAGTACCTACTTAACAATACCTTAGACTGCTTAGACTGCCTGACTGCTTAGACTGCCTGACTGCTTAGACTACATTATAGCAGTGTGACGTATTACACGAGACCACCTGCAACCAATTGAGGATTCCACCCGGCTCTTGTTTTCTATTTTTCTATGGGTAATGCGCAATGAATGGAGAGCCAGGTGCTAATTATCTCCCAATTAGTGGCCTATCTTGCGATCTGGGTGGTGAAGGCACTCAAGCTTGACCTCCTGGTGGACTTCCTTTCCCCAGTCATTCATCATTGCGTCGTTCGTTGCCCGTGCCACTGATTCCTTAGCCGCTTAGTCTCCGAAGCTCCAATTCCCAGTTCCCAGTTCCCAGACTGCCAGACTCCTCACCATTGCCTAAGCATTGCCTCCAGCACCTAATATATTTATTACCAACCCTTTCCCATACTTCTCTAGCTTCGTCTCTCCGTCTCTCCCTCCCCTTCCCATTTCCAGCGCTATCATAACGACGACGACTGAGGTCTCAATTGAGTGAAGATAACATCTCCCAATAGCACCACAGACGCGGATTGCGCCGCCAACTCTCACGCTCACGCCCACACTAAGCGCATCGCCGTTTCCCTTTCTGCTACTATTAATTCTAATTCCTCTACGCCATCTACTAGAGTTAGTAACATTCTCTTTGACATGTCTAAAGTACTCAAGAACTTGGTTGGGGATTGGATATCCTCTCCAGCTACTACGAAGAAGCCAACCAACGACGACAGCCAACCAGACGACGACATGCAACGAGGCGTAAAACGGAAAGCGGAGGTCGATCTATATGAGATAGGTGACGAAGGTAGCAGACGCTCTTTGCGATGGGGCTATGTCCCGTTTCCCACATTCGCGCCCTATGTCTATACTGACGTGTTAAATCTGTGCAGACGACGTCTCCCAGAAAACACCCTCAAATCAACCCTCTAAGACGCGCATCTCGTCTGGAACCCCGAGTTCCGGCCGCGTTCGCAGAGGCCGACCACCATCAGTCAAAAAGAGTATGTCCGAAGGCACTAACCCTGTATACCCGATATGCACTGACAACTCAACCAGGCCGCCAAAGCCGGTCCTCCGAAGTTGGGAACGGGGTTGTGACGGGAGAAGCAGATAATTCCAAGAGCTCACTCGTGCCCGTAGCCAACATGGGCAATTCTGACGGTATGATGCCCATAGTTTTATACTGAAACTAAGTAAATTTGACTAATACCCATATCCCATCATTGAAGAACTCCTTGGCGATGACAAGGTCGACAAGTCAAACGACGCGAAGCCCCGTTCCAAAGCCGATTCTCGCAACATAAGCACGACGAAAAACGGTGAAAGTTCGACTGGTGCACAGAAGGAGCAGGGGGGAGAACAAGAGGAAGAGCAGGATCAAGAGCTAGGTGAAGAACATGAAGTCAAAAAAATCCTCGACCATCGACCCTCGGAAGGCGAAAAGGGTGCCATCGAGCTTCTAGTCCACTGGGAGGGTGAAACTGTAGACGAAGCCACCTGGGAGCCGGAAGAGGAGATACAGAAGGGCGCTGCGGAGACCCTCTACGACTACTGGAAGGCCAAAGGCGGCCGTCATCGTGCCCTTTTCCAAGATCGGCATCTTCCCGAAGAATATCGCGTATTCAGCATATTGCGCCATCAGAAAAAGCAGCGAGGTGGTTTTCATCTAGAGGTGCAATGGGTCGGCTATTCTGACAGTCCCGTTGACACTACATGGGAGCCCGAAACCAAGCTGAAAACTGCTGCCCCTGGCCCCTTGAATGAGTACTGGGACAGTGTGGGCGGCCGCGACAAATTTCTGGGGAGGCGAGGTCGCTCTAAGAAATGAAGTCTGCAGTGACATAATGCGAAGGAACGAGATCCCACTATGCACGAATCAATTCTACCTGTACATATCTTGATTACCATGGGAAAGCGCTCTATGTCCGGGTCCGAGCGTTGAAACGCGGAAACAACCACTGGGCGTTGCGGGGACTACATTTACGGATTCTGGTACAGCAAGGGGGATATTACGCACTTTGGTGGATATATGCTCTATTTAACATCTGCGTTGATATATGATTTGCTTTATAGGCACGTCGAGAGCAAATGCTGTCTACGGTTCACTGTGCCTTGTGTGCTGAATATTGGTACATAGCTAACTGAGCAATATCTTACTATATGCCGCCACTTCTAAACATCTGCCTTGTCGTATATTGGTAGATATGTACGTAGTACTCAATACAAGAGATCTGGCCGGGCTATATAAGCAGTAAAAAGCAATCTAGTCATACGGTGTTCTCAGCCAGGCATAGCTATAAACAGACCTAGGCCGCCAGGTTAACATCATGATACTATCATGTCCAATCATCACTACAAGGGTTCAAACTTTTGCAGTAAGCTTCTACCAGTTTACTAGACTCTGTTCAAATATGTGAGGACGAGGACTGGCCCGAGGCGGGGGGTTGCCCTGGCTATAGTATTGGATAAGGTCAAGTAGCCAGCTTGTGAGGAGAATTATGTCTTGAATCTTCCGCCGAAACAAACCCGTTACACCCTTTGTCGCCAACTATCTAGAACCACAATCGAACATCACGCCTTCAAATCTAGTATTACTTCAGTAGCTTTGACTGCATGGTATTATTCAGTCCCTAAAGCTATTTTTGAAACGGTCATCCTACATCGGAGATGATATAAGAATTGTAGTCACAAAGGGGGGCGAGTTACCAGAATCATATAAGCTAGTGGTCGACGTATTAAGGTGCATCTTACAAACATCAAGCCAGGGTGTGAAAAGAGGAATATGCGGCGGAAGACTTGTAGTAGAGACAAACAGAACAAGATGAAACCAGATGATGCGTATTGATTCCCCAGCTCATATTTCCATTTGGAAGTTGTATGGAGACCGGCTTTTTGAATAGGCTTTTCTTCCTTTGAATACTGCATTCAGGATATCATGAAAGCCGCACGAACGGCAAAAGCTCTAGCAAGGGTTGTCACAATTTCGAGAGCATCAATTATGAAATTCAATTGCTAACACTGCATTTGATTGTCAAGTTAGCCGCGTTATAATTATAGGAGGCGATCACGAAGTTCTTCATGCGCGATGTGCCAAGGATTGACTCCCTCTTGAACCAAAGCATCCAGTCTTATGTTGTTTTTTTAAGTTGTCATCCAGACCAAATAAAAAGGCCGAGATGTATAGGAGCCCTCTTACACTGGCGCATACTTTTTGAAAAAAGGCAACCCCACTCTTCCGGGGATAGTTATAGTCGTTTTCAAACGCTTCATCGAACGGTCAAAGGTGGGGGTTGAACGATTCCGCGGTGGCCGCTTCAGCCCGGATCGATTTCGGCATCCGCGGGGCCGAAAGCTGAATCTTACCTTCCTGGCTGCCTGGCAAATCGTACGTCTTCTTAGTTTTGTATATAAGTGTTGCAAAAGTCCCGTTCCCAGGGTATATTTATCACTGAACTACGTGTCTGTTCAGAATGTATAAGGCAATTTAGCTCTATATCTCTACGGCCACGGCATCCAACCAGTCAAACACTGTGCCTATTATTCAGATGGAGAAACAGGGAAATACGAAACTAGACCCCGAGATTATTCGGAGGCTAGGACGCAAGTTCGTAAAGATAACTAATGTTCTCCTGGCTGCTTCCGTGTTCTAATCTACGTACATAGTGAGCGCTATCAATTGGCTATGCACACGCTTGGGCAGTACATCGGCACCGTAATAGCATGCCGTTATACAATCCCTCGTGCGCTTGCGGGCCCGGAGCACCATGAGAAGCTGGTGGAGTTCTTCGAGTATGCCATCGCTCGGACTGTCCTTCAGCATCCCCTCCTACAAGTTGGGCTGGTTGGAGCAAAGTCCAAGAAACCCGCTTGGACGCAGCTGGAAAGCATCGACTTCAGGAAGCACATCGAGTGGAACGCCACTGACAACCCGGCCGAGTTCGATCTTCTGCGCCGGAAGGCAGTGCAGTTCCAGCTCGACACCGAGTTCGCCGAGCTCGAGTCCCAGCCGGGTTGGAGGGCTACCGTGCTTCGCCATTATAGGGGAGAGCCCGACTTTCTCGAAGTGATCTACTCCTGGAACCACGCCAATTCGGACGGGATGGGCGGGAAGATCGTCCACCAGACCCTGCTCCGGGAACTCAACGAGGCGACGACAACAACGAAGAATGCCGATGGCGAACCGGCAACACCACCGCCGCCGCCGCCGCCGACCTTCTTCCAAGACCGCGTGCTGACACTACCACCTACTATAGCAGAGCACTTCACCCCCACGCAGCACCAGCTCGCCAAATATCCCCTAACGGCCGACTTCCTGCTGAAGACGCTGTGGCGCGGCGCCCTCCCGCGGTCCCTCACGTCCAAGAGGGGGACCGAGGCGGCCTGGGCGCCGATCCGCACGTCGCCCTACGCGACCCAGTTCCGCTCGTTCGGCATCGGCGCGGCGAGCCTCGGCCGCCTCCTGGCGGCGTGCCGGCGGCGCGGCACGACGCTGACGGGCCTGCTGCACGCGCTCTGCCTCGCCTCGCTGGCGTCGCAGCTCGGGGCGGCCGAGGCGCGCGCCTTCGAGGCCGGCAGCGCCCTGAGCATGCGGCGCTTCCTGCCGGCGCGCCCGCCGTCCCGCCCCTGGCTGGTTCCGGACCGCACGGTGGGAAACCTGGTGTCGGCGATGCCGCACCGGTTCGATGCTGATGTGGTGGCCCGGATCCGCGGCTGCATGCGCGACGCATCTACTGCCACATCCGGCCTGGCGCCGCTGTTGGACGAAGCGCTCGAGAACACGGTCTGGGAGGTCGCTGCCGCGGTGCGCGACGAGCTCGTGGCCAGGCTGGAGATGGGCGTCAGGAACGACCTGACGGGCGTGATGAAGTTCGTGGGCGACTGGCACGCGCAGATGAAAGAGGCGGCGCGGAAGCCGAGGGAGCAGTCCTGGATCGTCACTAACTTAGGCGTCCTCGACGGATGTCCTTCAGTTCCTACTGGTGCTGTTGGGCAGGGAGATGGCACTATAAGTGATAATCACCATAAAATTAATAGTGGGAAAGTGGAAGGGACAGCAGAAGGAGAAAGAGGAGGTTGTGGATGGTCCATCGACCGCGCGCAGTTTGTGCTCAGCGCCGAGGTGGCGTCGGCCGCGCTGATGGTATCGCCGCTGGCGGTCAAAGGGAAAGACCTCGTGGTGTCGGTCAGTTGGCAGGACTGTGTCATGGACTCTGCATTTGGAGAGCAGTTCACGGCGAATCTGGAGCGGTGGTGTAGGCAGCTCGGCTCAGAAACATAAGCCCCTGACTGGTACCGGTGTGTAGCTGTTCATAACCCCTATCTTACATTGTATCAATGATTCCTATAACATAATACTGGTATTGCTCAGATGAGCAGAACGATCGCCTAGCTGTCTGAGGACGTTTTGCCGTGTCTACCTACCTACCTTTGCCTCAACTGAGACATCAAAGGTGGCTCATCGGTTAATAGATTCCTCACCTACTGGAATCTAGCCACCCCCTGACGAACACGAAGACTACATGCTCATGTGGTTGCTCCTTCAAATCCCACTTGGCGCCAAGTCACATGTCAATCACCTAAGAACGAAACTGCTCGTTGGCAGGGAAAGGGGGGTAACAATAAGTACTCGTGGTCAAGAGATGTCATTAGATTGTTAAAGTAGGCAAGCCGGTTGCCGAAAGAGCAAACCCTCCTTCGTTATTGGGGACCAGGAGGTCTACGGATAGGGGTGGCACCAAGTAGATGAGTTCTTTAGATACGATCATAAAGATACTCGTAAATGTGTTCCTCAATCTTGACATATACGTAGGCTCATGGCTAAATAAACAAAATATATATGTATATATGCATAGGGCAATCTTTGTACTCGTGAGATTCGTGCATTTCAAATTCACGGCTCAGTAGCTATATCATATCCGGGCATGTTTCTCATAATATCCTCTCTTCCATCATCAATGCGCCATAGCGTCCTCGAACAGGCCGCGCAGCTGGTCCTTCTCGCGCTCGAGCTCCTTGGCCAGGCCGGGGGCCAGCATGATGACGCGCGCCTGGGGGATGGTGCCCTCGACGAGGGCGTCGACGTGCTCGGGCTTGAAGCCGAGGGCGCGGAGCCCGGCGGGCTGGTCGCCCAGCGACGCCAGGAACGCCGTGATGGCGTCGGCCAGCACCGCGCCCGCGTCGGCCCGCTTGACGCCGCTCACGTCCACGCCGAACGCCTCCGCCGCCGCCAGGTGCCGCTCCGGGTTCGACGCCCCCGTGAACCGGAACACCGCCGGCGCCGACACCGCTACCGACACCCCGTGCGGGATGATGGGCGCGTCTACCTCGTACCCCGCGTGCTGGTAGCCCGGGTTCTGGCCCGAGATTGGGTACGACATGCCTAGTGAATATGTTAGTTCGTGCCAATGTGCCCTTCCAGTCAAGCAGGCGAGGGGAAAATTGAGGTGGGGAGGTTTCCGAATGAGAAATTATCTCGTACCGTGGCACAGATGCACGCCCGCGTTGCCGAACCCGACGCCGGCGAGCGTGGCGGCGAGCAGCATCTCGCTCTGGGCCTCGAAGTCGTCCGGGTCCCTGACGGCGCGCGGCAGGTACTTGACGGTGCTGCGGAGGGCGCTGAGGGAGAAGATGTCGCTGATGGGGTTGGCGCCCTGGTAGGCGGGGCGGAGGATGGGGTTCGCGGGGCGGGGGACGCGCTCGTTGAAGGGGATGGCGGTCCACGACTCGAGCGAGTGGCACAGCACGTCGAGGCCCGAGGCGGCCTTGACGGCGGCCGGCATGGTCCGCGTGTTGAGCGGGTCGCACAGGCCGAGCGTGGGCTTGAGGTTCCGGTGCGCGATGCCCGTCTTGGCCCGCTTGGCCACCAGGTCGAAGATGGCCGTGCCCGTCGTCTCGCTGCCCGTGCCGGCCGTCGTCGGCACCGCCACCAGCGGCTTCAGCTTCCGGTCGATCGGCCGCCCGTTGCCCAGCGGCGCGTTGACGAAGTCCAGGAACTCCGCCTCGGGGTACTCCGTGTACAGGTTCATCAGCTTGGCCGTGTCCATGACCGAGCCGCCGCCCACCGCCAGGAACGCGTCGGGCCGGTACGACTTGGCGAACACGATGGCTTCCTTGATCCTAACAGCGGGGTTTGGCTTAATTTCAGCAGCGATGTCTTGATTACACGAGTTAGGAGGAGGGGCGACCACTTACGAGCTGTCTTTCGGCTCGATCCGGACCTTGTCGAAAATCTTGTATTCTATGCCCTCCCTTGCTAGAGCCTCTTCGACTTGCTTAACAGCAGTCAGACGCCTGACGGTCGAATCCGTGACAACGCAGACCCGCTTGGCGCCCATGTTTGTCATGTCCATTCCGACTTCCTGCGTGCACCCGGGACCAAAGCGGATGGAGGATGCCGCCAACTCGAAAGCATACTCCTTTTGCTGGGATAGATCCATTGGAGATGCGAAACCGCGCCTCCCACCCCCACTCCCAGTCCTTTGGGCATAGCGCTCAACCTGAGGTCTGGCATGGTGGTGGTGGTGGCCCGGATTCGCATGGCACGGACATGATGGCGGATGGGCATACTGCACCGTCCTCAAGAGACTCACTGCTCTCGATGCCGCCTACATAGCCATGTACGTGTCAGCAAATGCGGCTTTGTTTCGTCCGTTCTAGTTAGGTTTATACTCACATTGGGCAATACTCTGACTGCGGCAACCATCTTGTCGACGTGCTTCCAATCGTCAACCACTTGGGAACTAGAAGCGGTGAAGTTCAAGTTGAAGCTTAGGTCAGATATGTTTCGATGTTTCGTCACAGTTGGTGCCTCTTGGCCGACCGAGGTTATATCGTTATAGTGTTAAAGTGCTAAGGTGTTATAGCGCTATAGCGTTATGGTGAATAGTGTGGGGATATAGATGCGGGGGGGCACGGGTTAGTTTAAGACCGCCGGCGCAGAATGCGGGGTCCGGGTACATTATAGCGGGGGGTCCCCTATTCTGATCGGGGATCAGCCGCTTCAACGGCATTGTCTTAATGTCTTAAGATTGGGGTTCTTCAGGGGCATGTTCTCAAATGGGCACGTTAACTATATTCTGTCCCAAAAGCCTGATCATGTAAGAGGCGGCACTTCCCATTACATCGCGATCCGATCCGCATACGATCTTGTAACGGCGTCGGCATCCTCCGGTTAAGTAGAGCTACCATCCCTGTCGGATGATAAGAGTTTCGCAAGTCATCAATCAGCCTAGATTCTATCGCGTCCCAATTAGGAAGTTTGCAAGGTCGCCTGCGAGGATATGCCACCTAACGAGTTTCATTGGGTCGCCTTAGCTCCAGTTCTGTGGAAAGTCCCATGAAGTCGCATTGAGAAGGCTCGATTAGTCTCGCCGTGCTAGATAGCTTCACGGTATGACTCAAGTGTAACCACATTATACAATACCAAAAAGCATCAGCGAGTTGCAATATTCGGGCCCTAGATACATGTGCCAGAGGCCCAGAGTATTAAATAATATAAATAGGCAGATAAATTTACATATTAAGGAAACCTACTGTATCATAACCTCCCGCTGTATATGTGGTAGTTATCAGTGGTTCTACTCATCATTACGGTAGAATACCAACACCCGATGTCAGCTCCAAGCGCAAGCTCAAGCGGAAACACACAGCCTCGGATGCGGATCCGAGAGCTGCTGCCCAACATCTTTCTAGGTGACTGGAAACCTGGCCCGCTCAACTCTCTAACAGACGTACCGGGAGTTCAGGTCCATACGCAGGAGATCTTCGGCGATAACGGCAACGTCAACACGGGCGTGACCTCCATCCTGCCACGCCCTGACTGGTTCTACAATGCATGCTACGCTGGACTGTTCAGTTTCAATGGCTCGGGCGAGATGACGGGAAGTCATTGGATCAACGAGACGGGACTGTTGCACTCGCCCATTATCATCACAAACTCGTTTTCCGTAGGAGCCGCCTATCAAGGGATCTACGAGTATACGATTAAGTCCCTTGGTTTCAAAAAGGGGGAGGCAGACTGGTTCTTGCTCCCTGTTGTTGCCGAGACTTTTGATGGTTATCTCAATGATCTCACACAATTCGTCGTCAAACCAGAGCACATCGTCAGAGGCTTGGAAAGCGTTTCTAGCGAGCGTGTGAGGGAGGGCAATGTTGGTGGTGGAACAGGAATGATCGTAGGTCGATTCTTCCCCTTTACTGGAGCACCTACCATGCCATATGAGTGATTTCGCTTTCAGGTAGCATTGAAGGATCTATGCTAGCATTCTAACTTTGCCTATGTAGTGTCATTACTACAAGGGTGGGACGGGAAGCAGTAGCAGGCAGGTCCCAGGCTTCGACGCCAAAGGAGAACCCAAAACGTACACGGTAGCAACGCTTGTACAGGCCAACTACGGAAAGAAGCCGCATCTTCGTATCCAAGGCGTGCCAGTGGGCAGGATCCTCGCCGAGGAAGACGCAAAGGCAGCGGAGAACGATGCAGCGAAGAAGGCCGCGCAAGAGGAGCTCGTCAGGGAGAAGAACCGCAAAGATGGGAGCATTATCATCATAATTGCGACAGATGCGCCACTGCACCCGATGCAACTCCAGAGGCTGGCGAAGAGAGCCACCGTAGGTCTGGCTCGAGTTGGTGGCAACGGTCACAACCCGTCCGGCGATATCTTCCTCGCGTTCTCCACGGCCAACGGCATCCCGGTCCAGTCAATATCGATGGAGCGCCGCTCAGTGGATCCGTTCAAGCCGACCCCCATCACGGCGGAGCTCATAGATGATTCTTCCATCAACGGGCTGTTTGAGGCAACGGCAGATGCGACGGAAGAGGCAATCTACAACACACTGTGCGCGGCAGAGACAATGGTAGGGAATAAGGGGCACACGATCGAAGGCTTGCCATTAGAAAGGGTGAAGGAGATCATGTCAAAGTACTTGTAAAGGTTCCTGGACCATGACAGAAAGATACAGCAACATACCAAATAGTCAATCATCGCCCAGAATGAATCGAATCGTGAAGGATTTTCTTCAGAGACATCGTGAAGCTCGGATACTTCGATGATATGTTTTTTGTGGGTGCTTTTTTCCCTCGGAAAGAGGAGTCGTCACTATGACAATGCAAGAGAAATCAACAAGGTACTCATTTCGATAACCCCTAAGTTGCGTCAATTGTGTGACTTTATAGTTCTTGTGGCTCTCGTTCGATCAATTGACTTGTCATGAAAAGACAGTCTCTACCAATAGAGATGGTATAAAATATTTACCATCCGGCGACCTTTCTCTGTCAACATAGCATAACCAAGTCATCTTTGGTAAATTTGAATCGCATGCAGAATTTACATACCTAAGATCGCAGGCTCTGGTCAAGTGGGGAGCGTCTTCAGACAAGAAAATAACAGTTCTTACAAGGCCAATCATTAGAAACGCAGGGGCTTAAGCTGATTCATCGCATACCTCGGAACTTATCAGTTATCCTGACGGCTAGACGCGTTCTCACTAAGGCGCGAGAGCGAGAGGATACTCTCCATAATTATATATAGAAAAACTGAATCGAACACGAAGTAGGTGACCCTGGCGACTAAAGTCTGAAGGCATATATCTGAGACGGCTTCTTCATATAACACACGTGGTGGTCAGATTCTCAAGAGCCGCATTCATAGTAGCACACGGGTGATGCGCGTTTAGCGAGGATCCTCTTTCCTCATCCGTCTCGTGCATTTTGTTTCTCAGTCTGGCGAGTCGCCTTCTGGTAGTGATGAAACGAAACAACTCAGGGGTTTGAGATCACGCGACGTCATGGTTGGTGGAATTTTAGCTTCGGCCCCATCCGAATGCACGGCACAGCTTGTCTCAAGTGCTAGCAGGGCCCGCAGGCATGGCTCCATGACGTTCCATCTATACAATTTCTATTAAACCACTCCTTCCGAAAAGAGGTATGTAGGTACGAGGGGCCGGTGGCGATGGCACCACGGAATAGGGGTTATATTCACACCGGTATATGATGCCCAAAGCGTACATAAGGAGCTCGATGCTCCGGCTTCTGGTTTTGGGACACCCTCTCTACACACATATCTACCTCTTCACTTCAGTTCTCACTGCTGCAGCTGTTGCTTGCGCCTTTCACTTCTTTGCGACGTCCTACACTGACAGTCTTACTTTCATTAAGCCCCTGGTGGTCATATCACATTCAATCTTTCCCAACCAACTTTTGACTCAGAACACGCTATCCCACAGCCAACATGCGCTTCACTCTATCCACCATTGCGGCTGTTGCCGCCACGTTGCCCTCTGCAGCTCTGGCCCACTACAACTTCGAAGCCCTCATCGTCAACGGCGAGGTCACCGACCCCTACCAGTTCGTCCGCCAGACGACGAACGCCAACTCGCCCATCACCGACGTCACCTCGGACGACATCATCTGCAACCAGGGCGGCATCGACGACGCCATCATGTCCAAGACGGAGACGCGCCAGGTCGCGGCCGGCGACGAGGTCGGCTTCACGGTGAACTCGGAGCTCGGCCACCCGGGTCCCCTGGCCGTGTACATGTCCAAGGCGCCGGGCGAGGCGGCGGCGTACAAGGGCGCGGGCGACTGGTTCAAGGTGTACGAGCTGTCGACGTCGTCCATCAGCGCCACGGACGGGCTGCAGTGGGCGACGTTCCCCAACAGCGCGGGCATCAAGAACTTCACCTTCACGCTGCCGGAGCAGCTGCCGGCGGGCCAGTACCTGATGCGCGCCGAGCACATCGCGCTGCACGGCGCCTCCGAGGCCGGCGGCGCCCAGTTCTACATCGGCTGCGCCCAGCTCGACGTCACGGGCTCCGGCACCGGCAGCCCCTCGCCGACCGTCAGCCTGCCCGGCGCCTACACCGGCAATGAGCCCGGCATCGTCATCAACATCTACTGGCCCGTCCCGACCGCCTACGTCGCCCCCGGTCCCGCCACCTGGCCCAACGCCTGCGAGGACCACACCGCCAACTTGGACGGCCAGGCCTCCGATGGCGACTGCACTGCGTCCGCTTAGAGCGACGACGTGTTGATGACGCACCTATCAAGACTAGGAAGTAGCTTTCTCTGTATATATGCCAAATGTACCATAAAGAAAATATCGGAAATGTTATTGGAGTACTATTGAAATACTTGAACACACATTGACAGTTGACACTTGTGACATGAAATGTTGGACTACAATAAGAAAGGTTATGCATCCCTCCAGTGAATCAGAAGCCTATGGGCATGCCGTCACAGAGAAGAAACACGTAAATCTGAACTGTTGACACTGCCTTGAAAGGTTCCTAGAAGCTGTTGCTGTCATTTTCTAGTCATCTAGTGAAATACTAACCATAGGAAAAATGGATAGGGAAAATGGATAAAAGAAGAAAGAAAGAAGCTGGATACGAGATTCACTTTCACGACAGGAACCCCTTCTTCCTGACCACCCAACGCAAGGCGAGTATCAGTCCCGAAATTGTCTGTTGGGGACAATGGCACAGACACTGGTCTTTGGGTGTAATCTCTGTAATGATGTTTATATCGGACGTCCCTGATTCAGGTTGAGACGGTGACCGGGTGCTGCACTGCCGCTTCTTCAGCCACGCTACCACGCAACGACATGTGTTGCATATCCACCGCGTATTAACTCCTTCCGGCCAGATTACGTGGTCGGCCACCTGCTGGACCAGTCATGCACCTCGGTGTTTATCTTCGGATCAGATAAACCACGGAGATAGAGTCCCTCTAGGGCTACTAGCCTGCTCCACGCCGAGTGCCGGTCCCCAGGAATTCGACCTACTCCCTACTATGATGTATTAGTTGCCAGGTAATATGCACCTGAATCAACTACATACGTACTGGGTATGGACTATACTAGGGATGTACTGAAGCCCCATAGCTCGGATTTCCGAAAACCGGGCCAGCGCGGCCTGCATTACGGCATGATTTCCCGATTCGACCCTGCGAACTTTATTAAAAGGGGCGAGTCCGGTATTTCTATCAGCCCAACGTGCACGGCTGAGTGCGTAAATTTCGAAATGCATACGTATGTTACTATGCCACGAAGGCATCGGGTTGTGGGGTGAGTCGAGCATCTGAGAATTCTGCTCGCGCAAGCCGTCGTATATAGTCATGGCTTTGGAAGTCCTTGCCCATGGCACACCCATGGCAGGACAGCCGACTTCTGACTAACAAGTTGCTACCCACATTCGCTACCTCACAAGTAGGTATATCTTCTTGTTCACCTGGTTGCAGAACCGAACATACTTGGTCAGCTTTTGACACGTTGTTAGCCCTGTTAAGCTGTCCCCAATATGCGTGGACGGACCAGCGCTGCCTCTGTGGCCTTCGCGGCAGTGGCGACGACGCAGGCCGCTTCTCTCGATGAGCTGTGCACTATATCGGCAGTCCAAGACGTCATCCCTGCAAACGGAACTCTGCTGGGTATCGACCTGCTCCCATCATCCGTAACCGCGAATGTCGTCAAGAATGCGACTGCTGGTACAGACATGAGTGGCAGTGCCAGCAGCACCGACACCACTACCACTTACGATTACTGCAATGTTACTGTCCAGTACACCCACACCGGGAAAGGTGACACTGTAACACTCTGGTACTTGTTCCCTAGCCCGGACGACTTCCAAAATCGATACTTGGGCATTGGCGGTGGTGGCTACAGCATCAGCATGGGCTCCTCGGGCCTAGCTGCGGGACTTGCATATGGCGCAGTAACCGGTACCACGAACGGCGGCTTCGGAGAGGGCTTCTCAACCTCAGCTGACGAGGTGAACCTGCTCGGAAACGGAACCATCAACTACGATACCATCTACATGTTCGGATATAAAGCTCTCGGCGAGGCGACGGTAGTCGGAAAGGCACTAGCTCGGGGTTTCTACACCGTAGCCGATGCGACCAAGATCTATACGTACTTCTCTGGGTGCTCTGACGGCGGTCGCGAAGCTTGGAGTCAGATCCAGCGCTGGGGCGAGGAGTACGACGGCGTGGTGGCCGGTGCCCCGGCCTTCCGGTATTCGCACCAGCAGGTGGGCCACCTGACGTCCGACATCATTGAGTACACGATGGGCTACTACCCGCCGCCGTGCGAGCTCGAGAAGATCGTCAACCTGACGATCGCGGCCTGTGACCCGCTCGACGGCCGCACCGACGGCGTCGTATCGCGTACCGACCTATGCAAAATGCACTTCGACCTCGCGTCCTCCGCCGTCGGCGCGCCGTACTACTGCGCGGCCGAGACGAGCACGAGCCCCGGCTTGGTCCTGGGCCTGCGCCGGCGGCAGGGCCCTCCCGGGAGCGAGACCAGCTACCAGCCGGCGCAGAACGGGACGGTGTCGGCGCGCGGCGTGGCGGTGGCGCAGGCGATCCTGGCCGGGCTGAAGGACAACCAGGGCCGGCAGGCGTACCTGTCGGCGCAGCCGGGGGCGGACTTCGCGGACGCGGCGACGGCGTGGGACAACGCGACGGCGTCGTGGGGGCTGGACATCACGTCGATGGGCGGCGAGTTCGTGCGCCGCTTCGTGATGCTCGAGGACGCCGACAACATCGACTCGTTCGACGGCGTCACGTACGACACCGTGGTGGCGTGGATGGGGCGCGCGCTCGCCCTCTACGGCGACTCCCTGCAGACCACCCTGCCGGACGTGACGCCCTTCCAGGCCCACGGCGGCAAGGTGCTGCACTACCACGGCGAGGCGGACTCCAGCATCCCGCCCGCGAGCTCCGTCCACTACTACGACTCCGTCCGCACCGTCATGTACCCCGGGCTGAGCTACGGCGACAGCGTCGACGCCCTCGGCGACTGGTACCGCTTCTTCCTCGTCCCGGGCGCCGGCCACTGCGGCGTCAGCCAGACCCAGCCCGGCCCCTGGGCTAACGACGCCATCCAGACTGTCATTGACTGGGTCGAGAGCGGCACCGCGCCCGACACCCTGGCCGCGACTATCACGGAGGGGTCGCCGCTCGCGGGCCAGGCCGAGTCCATCTGCGCGTGGCCGAAGCGGCCGCTCTGGCGCGGCAACGGCAATGCAACCCGCAGCGGCAATGGCACTCAGCAGGTCGAGTGCGTGTTCGACCAGGCTTCTGTCGATAGCTGGACGTACACCTTCGATGCTTTCAAGGTCCCTATCTATTAGTCTCGCCCCCTAGAAGCTCTTGTGGAATGCTGGTTGGATATGCGTTTCAAGAACTTCCTTGACAGCCATTGTCCATCTACATTACCGGCCGTGGCCTATGTCCCTCGGATGTTGCCGGTGTGCTTTTCATGTATATATTCATGCTATATATCTAAGCTCGATTTCTTAGTACTTACCTTCTAGTCTCGCCGAATGAGGTTGATGGAGTATACAGGTTTTTACGATGGAATGCTAGTGTATTGATGGTTCCCAACTGATCAGCAATCAAAGTGCCTGTGTGACTGAACCACGCGAGTATGGTGACACTAGCGGTAATCACCAATATCACTGCAGAAGCTTCCTTCTATTCATATTAGTTCACTGCCCCAAGTAAGTTCGCTACTACTATAGAATAGTCTTCAGCTATGCCGAAAGTCTAGATCAGTGGTGACTCCTATTGCCCACTATAGCAGAAGACGACCTCGCCGCAGTCTGAACTACTTCTTTCCAGACCCAGATTGTGTCACATTCCCAGAAGGTGAAGTGTAGGTAGAGTTTCCCTGACTACTGCTGTGGTAGGTGCTGCCATTCGGGTTCGAATAGTAGTACGAGCCATCGCTCCAGCACATGTCAGCATCACGACTCGGATGAAGAGTATATGCAATTCGGGGCAGAGTTACCTGTTGGAGTAGTGATAGCTGTTAGAGTTAGAGGCGCTGCTGCCATAGTCGCGGGCGCAGTAGTGGTTGCCCTACAGTTCCATCGATTGTTAGCAGACCCGAGCGTGACTAGCAGGTACGTGTACGCGTACGTGTACATGTACGCAGATAAACTACTAGAGAAGCCTTACCGAGCTGTTGGTGCCAGAGCTCTTATACGAGTATCCTTGGTTGCTAGGCATTTTGAGAGTGGTCGGCGGTATTCCCTGATATGTGGACGAGAAGCGACGATGGGTGAGAAGGTTGAGGAGGGGAAGAAGAAGGTCAGGACGGGCTTCCCGGGCACATAAGGAGAGATCCCATTCTCTTTAATACGCCCTCCATACCTCACCACGGGACCTCCAAGAGCAGGGCGGGGTTGAAAGAGTTTGAATTAAACTTGACCTAGCTTGCGCTCACATTGCGTTTATCGGGATGGACTGCCGGACTACCGGGCTACCTGTATAGGTACTGTCACAGACCGCCAAACCAACTAGTTGACTATAACAAGCCAGGGAGACCCGGTCACGAAAAGAGATGCGACCTTCTCAAGGCCTGATGGGCATCGTACTAAGCATCGTACTATGTAAGACAACGTGTTACGTCAAAATTCCAGCAAACAAGCAAGCACGATAACCTTGGAGGTATCTACGTACGTAGTGTTGCAGATGAATGCTGCAGACGTGCAGTTACTATGTAGTTATGAGCCTCGACAGTGTCCTGACGATCTGAGCGGCAGCCAGGGTGACAATGGCTGAGCTGTGGCTTGTCAAACCACCCGCCACCCCATGTGGCTCAATTCCGATCCAAGCTTTTTGGTCCAAGCTTTTGGCCTTGGCTTGGGGAACCTTGAAGTCCAGTGTTCCTGATCTAGAGATTACGTAAGGTGCAGCCTGCTCTACACCCCTAACTGCCTCTTCGAGGCTGTACTATACATACAGATATGTATTATTCGTAGAGTCGGGTTAGGTATTACTCAGGGCCCAGGAAACCAAGACCCAGGCTGCCAGGACCCAAGACACCCAAGACCCAAGACCCAAGACCACATACTCTGTAACAGGCTGCTAGCCAACCTCACCCTCACCCTCATCCTCAGCGCCCGTCTCCGTCTCATTCTTCCCGACCTAACCAGACCTCAATTAGACCTTTTCCGCATACATACGCCGCCACGCTCCACCACCCTGCCACCTACGACAATACATACACGGCAACACGACTACGACGAGGCCCAGACCGAATCCTCGATACCGACACCGTCATACTAGATCCCTGACACCCTGTTGACTTGGAAGTCTTGCGCCCAAGATACCCAACCAGCCTGGCCAACCTTACCTATGTAGTAGTACCCATCATCGACTCGGACTGCTGCATCTTCGGAGACGGATAGCCACAGCTTTAAGCTGGAACGGCAAACGGAGGCAGGCAGCAAAGACGAAAGATGTTCCGCCAATCCCCCCCACTTAACCCTGAACAGCATCATTCATGAACCAGATACGAAACCAAAACGATTCACACTGAACTCTATCCACAATGGATCCACGGCAGAACGGAGGACCTAGCTACGGTCGCGAGATGTCCCGCGCCGAGAAGTTTGAAGAGGAGAAGAGGCGCATAGTCGACAGCTGCTTCAACAAGAAGGATGTGGATGGATCTTGTGAGCTGACCCCATGCCTTCATACTTTCATGTTGATGATCTCATGATCTCATGTTCTCGTGTTCTCATGTTCTCATGTTCTCATGTTTGTCTGAATCATGTCTCGAGAATAGTATCGTCTCAAATCTCAAATGTGCTTTGCCTACTCATCCTGTGATTTATCTGCTGACTTGCTCGTCCCCCCATTTCCAGTACTTGAAACCTATATCACACATATCAGGATTACAGAGTATTCCGCATATCCAACCTCCCCCCCACCACTCGAGGCGCGAGGTTCCCAAGCCGAGAAGCCTAGAATCATTATTGTCGCGGTGCGCAAGTCGGGGCGAGTCCGTATTCATAAGTCCAAAGAGAATGCGAATGGCACCTTCTCTATCGGAAAGACATGGGACTTGAATGACTTGACTGCCATCGAGTCCTTTACTGCTTCCAATGTTGACCCACAGAAGCGAGAAAATGCGGGGGACACCGGATTTATCGTTCATATTGGAAAGCCATATTATTGGCAAACACGTGCCGACAAGGAGAAGAAGTTCTTCGTTGCCAGTCTGGTCAAGATCTACGGGAAATACACGGGTGGAAGTGTTCCTGAACTGGTAGGCTTTGACCCCCGTGAGATGGAGCAAATTCTCGGCTCTAGGAGACCTCCACCAAGTCGACCCCCTGCAAACGACACTACACCTCCCCCTCGCCAGGGGTTGGCGACTATGTCTTCTCAAAGCAACCTTCGATCCAACGGCTCTCCAGGAGAGATCAGGGCCTACCAACCGCCCCCAAGCATGCGTAGTCTCGCTCCCCCAAATGGGGCATCGTCTCCTTCGAGTATCGATTCCAGTCGCATGGGTAGCCAGCCTGCCCCATTACGAAGGCTGGCTCCCAATAACGCCAGCCAGGATTCCGTCGCCGCTTCCATTTCTACGACCAGAAGCGACGATACGGGAATGCGGCGACCAGCTTCTAGGGGCAACGACACAGGCAGTAGGCCCCCGACGAGGTCTCGAGGTGGTGACGCAGGTAGTCGACCACCTCGAGTAAGGACTGAAGAAGCGGGAAGCGTCCCTCCACGATCAAGGGGGGGTGATACGGGTAGCCGACCTCCGACAAGATCAAGAGGCAATGATACCGAAGTTGTTCCGCCACGATCGAGAGGTGGTCCTGGGGGTTCTGGTGGGTTCGGAGGGAAGTTGGATGATAACCCCAACATTCCACCCCAGTTGGATTTGCCTGACCGGAAGAGACCGCCCATGGACCCAGCGAGGCCGCAAGGGATGACAGATAATGACCTTGTACCTGCCCCCTTGATGAGCCCGGCCTTCCGAAGAGAACCGCCGCCGCGGAGCAGCGATCGGATGTCACCTCGAAAGCCACCTCCCGGACAACGATCAGAGACGAGTTTGGTCAAAGAAGCACCACCACCTAGTCCCTTCGCACTACCACAGCCACGAGTTTCCGAGCCCGCACTTGCAACACCCGAGCCCCCATTGGAGTCAACTCCCGAACCCAAGACAGAACTGAGGTCTACCCCCGGAAGCATAATACCCCCGAGCGCCGATGCTAGTGTCTATGGTACCCCAATTGCAACCGATGCTTCTCCGCCACCGGCTGAGACACCAACCGAGGACCCAGTAGAGGAAGAGGATACACGCCCGGGGTTGGGCCCGATGATCAAGCCGAAAGCCCAGCGTGATATTGCTGGAACCCTATGGAAGGCGGCCTCCGCGGCAGCTGCTTTCAAGCCGCGGCCGGGAGGTGCAGGGGAACGTCTTCGTGAATTGACGAAGAAAGCTTCCAACGAGCCAGACGGTATTACAGGTGTTGTGCCAGCACCACCTCGTCCAATTCCCGCGCCGGAACCAACACCACCGGTTGAGCCGCTCAAGCTCAAGGAACCGGAAGATCCACATGCTGTTCCTGAAGTTAAGGTCACGGTACCCAACTCTAGTCGGCCGAGTAGTCTCCAAGTTTCCGCCAATGAAGCTAAACGGAAAAGCTTAGAACCCCCTCAGAAGGAAGACAAGGCTGAAGAGCTGATAGTGACAGGCAACGATGCCAAATACTTGGCTGCACTGGGGATTGACATGAGCTCATTAGCCGAGACGACGCCGCAGTTCGCCGGTTGGCTCGACCACTTCGGCTGGGTTCCTGGCGAAAAAATGCGAACTCGTAACGTTGAGGAGATGAGGGTCGACATTGAAAGGGAGCTTAACAAAGCACAAGCTGGAGGCTGGATTGCTCGGTTCAAAGAGGAAGACGAACGTGTCGACGCTATCAAAAAGGGGCTTGACGTTGCCATTTCCGAATGCGAGGAATTAGACAATTTGCTCACCCTATATAGTGTGGAATTATCCGTAAGTGAGAATAGAACATCCCAGTTGAACCGTACTAACACTGTTTCAAGACGTTATCCGATGACATCGCATACATAGAAGCGCAAGGGCAAGGTCTTCAGGTACAGGCAGCAAACCAAAAGCTTCTTCGGAGGGAACTAGAATCCCTACTCGATACTTGCGCCATTACATCGGACGACCTTCATGCTCTGGCACATGCTCCTATTGAGACATATTCGGGACTTGAGGAGGCCGAATCCACTCTAGTTGTCCTATATAAAGCAATGAGGAAAATTGACCCCTCTATGGCTGGCAGCGCACCGAGAACCAGTGAAGATGGCAGCACGTCGGATCGCCAGGCGGGCTTGAATCCCGACTATGGGAAAATGCGGATTGTTCAGGAGAAGAAGGAGATGTACCTCTCGGAAAATGCGACTTTCTTGCAACGCTTCCAGACCTTCATGGGACAACAATTCAACAAGGCTGCTCAGGACACGAAGGCAGCCATGGATGGGGCACTCTCAAAGAAGGTGGACCCTCAGAACCACGAGGTAGGGCGGGCGAACCTCTGGAGATACAGCCCTCTTGTTCTGTACACTCGAGAGATGGACCTCGCAGGCTGGAACCGACTCTTGCAGACGTATCAAGAGAGAAACCTCCCGCTTTACAAGACCGAATTCAAGCATGTCATGGATGCATGGAAGCGGAATGCCCGGAAACCTACTGGTGAAGAAATAGATCTACTCTTCACTTCGCTGCAGGAAAAGAAGGAAGAAAGCACGATAACAGCGGCTAGGAAATTGACCGTGAAGAGGAGCCAAACCCTAGCCAGGACTTTGCGATCCCCGCTAGGCGATAGCAAAACAAGTCTTGACAAGAATCCAGAGAACGGCAGCCATCCTTACGAAGTTTTCGCTGCTATCGTGGATGATCTCTTGCCACTCGTCGAGATCGAACAGAACTTTATCATTGATTTCTTCCACGCGACGACTCTGGAAACGTCGGACTTTCCAGATTTGGTGGGAACGACGAAACCCCGTGATCGACGTGGTGGTGATCTCAGGCGGCATAGACTCATGGAGCCCGACCGAGAATTGGCGAGGAGAGTAACGAAGGCCATGGAAGTGATTTTCCAATTCTTGGAACAAGACTTGCAGAACTTCATTGCCTGGGTCTTGATGCAAGATCCACTGTAAGTGGTTCATTCCGGTGTGATGCGATGCTATAGAGAACTAACAAGTGAGCAGGCAAGGGGTTGGGGTTCTCGCCACTCTCGAACGCAAGCATGTAGAGATGACCCAATCAAACCAGGACTTCCTAAATAATATTCTCCAGAAGCTTCACAGTTCACTCGAGTCGCGCTTCTCGAGGTTCGTAGAAGATCAGATCCGCGCAATTGAGGAAACCAAGGTGAAGATCAAGAAGCGGAAGGGCGTCATCTCCTTCGTCCGCATATTCCCCAACTTCTCCGCGGCTGTCGAAAACATGCTCGTTGGTGTGGACACGAACTCAGCAGTCCGGCGGACGGTCGATGGCGAGTACAATCGTATTATCCGATCTATGTTCGACTCACTCAAGTTTATCGCTCGTGAGAATCCAGGGACTTTAACCGGCAGTGGGGCTGATCCCGAAGACAAGGAGGCCCTCAACTACCACATCTTATTGATCGAGAACATGAACCACTTCCTTGAGGATGTCGACACGCATGGCCTCGAGGTCCTGGAGGACTGGAAGGAATCGGCCACCTCGGAGCTTGCCGAGCACATGGGTCTCTACCTCAACGCCATTATGCGCCGTCCCCTCGGCAAGTTGCTCGAATACCTCGAGAACATCGAGGCGCAGCTCGCCTCGGGTAAGAGCCCTGCGGCTATCGCAGCTCAGCCTAGCAACGCCAAGTCGGCCTTTAACAAGGTTCTCTCACAATTCGACGCGCGCGAGGCGCGGAAGGGCGTTGAATCGCTCCGGAAGCGAGTCGAGAAACACTTCGGCGATGCGGACGACCCGACCCTAAGCCACAAGCTCGTCAACCGGGTCCTGAAGGAGTGCGAGCGCTTCTACGCCGAAGTCGAGGTCAGGGTGAGCACCATCACCGCCACCGTGTACGGCGGCGACGTGCTCTTCGAGTGGCCCCGCGCCGACATCAAAAGCGCCTTCGCCAACACCGGTCGCTAGGCCCGGTCCGGTGAGTGGGCAGATGGTCTTATCGGCTTTGGTGGACTGGGGAGGTACGGGGGCACCTGGTGATATGCCGATGGTGAAGTGAAGCGAGGTGTAGTGAACGGCCCACTAAATAAGAAACAAAAATCGAGATGCGATAACGTGCATGCGTGTATGGCCACCGAGACTGCATTTAAGGGGGAGGTTGGGAAGGCGATAGCCATGTTCATAGCATTTTGCATTTTCAGTGCATATATCTCGGCGAACGAGGTAGCAAGCAGGTCCTGTGGGGTTTGTACATGATGAACTCATGATGAACGGAAGATTGGTTGGTCGATCGGGTCTATACCCCTTCGTCAGGAGAAAGAAACACCCTCGTTCAATTATCCATGGCCTTTGATTTGTTTACTACCTCCCGTGAGTAGTCTCAAGTATTGAGATGGGACGCAACGGGAGTTCGACCTGATAAGCATGGAAACCCCAGGGCACGCAAGGAAGAGGAAAAACCAAGGGTAGAAGGCGCATATCATGTATTTCACGCATTGGGAGGGGAAGAATTAGCAGCATCTAGGTTCTTGTCTGAGTAGGTAGGGCTCCTTATCATGTGCTAGGTTCGCGTACGTACGTTATTTGTAATGATATCATCTGAATGCCTTTTCTCGTTATATTGATACGTCCCTAGTTTTTGCAACTCATTCAATTCAGCCGGATCTTCCAGACCATGAGCTTCCCAGCAAGCCACGGATAAGTTGAACCTCTGAAAATGCCGTGGCCATAATCAACAGCCCTTTCCCTAAGTAGCAACATGGTTTCCTTCCAAGCAAAATCGTAGGCGTTTTTGCTGATACAGGGTAATGCTTAGGGATTCTACTACATACTACCAAAGTCAGCTCTCGGAGGATAGGGGCCGCTAAGTACAAATCTCAACCACTCGAACATAACTATGCAGTATTTGACGAAGGGTCCCTTGACTGCCTGATGCTCATATATTCGGAAGAACCTGCACTTTCGCTAACGACCGCTAACAGCATAACACTTGAGACACGCTTTCCTTACGAACACAGCATGCACAGCAATCCGACCTCGCCTCATCAATCCACTATGAGAGTCTCTGCACCCGTTCCCGTTCCCGTTCCCGCCCCTTCCGCCCTCGCGCCCACGGCGCCCTCCTCGTCCTTGCCCTCCCGGTCCCGCCGGGCCCTGTCGAGGTCGCGCTTGTGGAACCAAGCGACGGTGCCGGTGATGGCGAACTGGGCGACGAAGGCGCAGGCCGTGAAGACGAAGCCCCTGCGGAAGGTGGGGGCGTCGACCTGGGGGTAGGTCAGCAGGGGCACCCAGGCGTTGAAGGCGTAGCCCATGGAGTTCATGACGCCGATGACGACGGCGCGCTCCTCGGCGTCGGCGCCGCAGATCTCGTTGGTCCAGCTCATGCTGAGCGGGCCGTACGGCACGCTCGCCCGCTGCGTCAGCATCATCGCCACCCACTTCAATCCCAAGGGGATGTTCCACACCGCCAGGCACACCGCCGCGAAGAGCCCCAGCAGCGTCGAGATCGACATGATCCGCGCCCGGTGCCGGATCAGGTCCGACACCATCGCGAACACCACCGTCAGCACGAGCTGGATCGCCGCTGCGCCCGTCGGGATGATGTTCTGTTTTGGGGGGTGTGGTTGTGTTAGCAAGAAAGCCAGCCAGTTCCGGTTCTGCGGACACAAGAATTGGAACGGAGACGGAGCGGGAGGGGTTAGGGGGGCGACGGGTATAACTCACAACCTGGGCGACGGGATATCCCTGCGACTTGAGCCATAGAGACAAGGGGCTGACGGAACTGGATGAGCCACTGTTGATGAAGATGATATACAGAATCGTTAGGAGGTATATATGCCACCGCCCTGAGAGTTCAAGTACAATGACGTCAGTAACCCTATCTTTCTTAAGGGGGAGGGCAAGGATCGGTTGTATATTAAAGATGCATGTATGCCTCTTACCAAAAATCCTTTTGAGAGCCGAGCGACCTAGCCCCTGACGAGGAGCGCGGCCAGCGATCCGCATGCGCTCCCGAGCCATGACACGATCCTATACATCAAGGTATCAATAGCTTATACATTCAAGCATTACGAGAGAGAGAGAGAGAGAGAGAGAGGGGGGGGGGGGGGGGGGGGGGAAAAAGGGGGCCGCAT